>APFE030172925.1:307776-338519 GCA_000404065.3 Pinus taeda | reverse complement strand
AGCAGGTTACTCATATTTCATGATTGACGTTTTTACAGGCCAAATATGTCATACTTTGCATGCTGCAATTCTCCATATTTGCTCACAGACACCAAAGAAAGAGGCCATGAAAGAATGCTCGTCAAAGCTCAACTTCTGCATTCCAATTTTGAAGAATTATTCCATTTTTGAAGACTTTCCATGCTAAAGGGAGGTCCAAACAGCATAATCTTGGTCTCCTTAGGTTTCAATTTCCTGTTTTAGAATATAGAGAATGAATATCTGTCCAAACAGTTTAATCTTGGCAGATTCTTAGATAGGTAGAGAAGCAAAGGAGCCCAACTGTTTAATCTGGGCCCTTGGAACAAATAAGGGTAGTCTATAGATAGGAGGATAGAAAAAGAAAAGTTGAAAAGCTGGGTCTCCAAGTCTAAGTGCACCCAAACCAAAAAGAAGAAAAATGTTAGGTAAGTAAGCTGGGTAGGTAGCTTTGTGGTTGCAGAATCATTGATTATGATCAGTTTTTTGTTTTCAAAAGTTATATCCATTCGATCAGTATAGCAAGGCAGTTCCCATTTTGAAGGACTTTAAGCGAGGCATGTCTAACTTCCCCTTCTTCTCTCCCCTAAACCATTTACTAAATCCCTCTAGAGAGGTCAAGATCTGCTTGGTAACTCTCCTTTTGATCATTTTCATAACAATTCACCCTGGTAAAGATCTGCTTTACTCAAGCAATATTCAGACTTCCTTTACGGATCATTGCTTCCTTTAAAAAGCCTAAGATTCACATACTTAGCGCTTTCTTATCACTGGTCATATTAACCGCTAACCTTACTATATAGCTCCCTATCTATCTCCTCATCCCCTATTTTTAACTATGTTAATAACTCCCTTATATATTTATCCCCTCCCTTTGGCTGAAAAATAACCATAAGTACACTTGGGAATTGCTAAGTTTGTCTGAAACATAGCAAGAACCCTCATCTTCCCCCTTCAAAACCATCTTCCAATACAGTGGACTCCTTCCAAAGCATGTAATACTCTCTCTTAAGGTTATTAGACCCCTTCCGAGGTCGCAAACAATCTTCAAAACCATATATTCCCCTCCTCCGATCACAAACAATCCTTGTCGATTGCCTTAACATTATTCCGATCCCGATGGACCCCCTCCGACGTGATTATCGCAATAGAAGATCGCAAGGGTATTATGGATCGCTGCTTTTTCTTCCCGATGGACGTTCCACCGATGACATTTCGCAATCGGCGTATCGCAAATACCATATGCCACATATATACGCCCCTCCCCCATTAGCCGATGCGATATCGCTAGTCGGCGATCGACGATCGCAAGGGTCATGCGCCCGAAATGCATGCCGCTTCCTTTGCTCCGATGCGACATTGCCACTACATCAAGAGAGCATATCGCTTCGCAAACACTTCCTCTCCGCATGCCTCTATTTATTCACGTATTTTATTTAAAATACGATTTATCATTAAAAACTCGCTTCACTACAAATTCATCGCAAATTCGCAGCATTTTAGCTATTACTATCGCATCACAGAAATACATAAGGTGCCGCACCATCCAACACCCTGCCACGTCATCCTGCCACGTCACCTGCTGACATCATCCATCGTACCAGGAGTTGTTGCTGACGTCACTCGCCAAAGAAAGGAGCGCAAGCGCGAAAAAGCATCTTAGGAGTCCCGGATTCAAATTCTGAGGCAGTTTTCGATGTGCGATTAGCACCTAACGCTAATCGCACATCACTACGGGAAATAGGCCATATTGGAGAATCTTTAGGGAATCTTTTGATTCCTCGGCCAATTTTGCACCGAAAAGGGCCGAAAAGGCCCGATTTTGCAATTTGGATCGTAGCAGAAGACAGAAAGAGACCCAGTTCAGGCATTAATGAGTATTAGAGCAAATGCAGAGCCAAAATAAACGTCAAAGAGTATCAATGTTGTGGCGAAGTGTATCAGAGAAGATCTTCTCAGGGCTCGAGGTGAATAGAACATTAAAAGAAATCCTCAAAAGTCAAGAAGCAGTTAAGGAACCATTCAAAGCTCACCAGCACAAATGACTGCACATTAAAGCTCACATGAGATCAATGGACCAGAACTCAAAACGCAGTTATGATAGCACACTAGGCCGTCAAAGACACCATATTAACTCATTTTGATCCAGATGACTCGGGTGAAGCTCAAGGGATGTTTACCTGCATTTAATTCCATCACAGGTCTAGGTTTAAAACACTTTTTCCCGCAGACCTGTTAAGGTCGGTTGTAATAAAAACTCGAGGATATTTTACCTATAAAGAGGGCCCAAAACAATGTAACTGGGGGGTTGGTTGGTTGTTTTATCTTTGTTCGTTTTGATATTTTGCTTGAGTAGAGACTCGCACTGTAAATGTGATATTTTCTATAATCAAAGACTGCTGAAATGCATGGATTCTGAAAGTGTCTGGTGTATTTAATTGGCCGAGGAGTGAATATGGAATTCCTATGCTTCTACATGGTTCAATAAGTGTTTCCCTAACTCTGTTTTGTTTTCCATGTTTATTTTTGTCATCAATACACCATCTAAATTGCAGAAAAGAAGAATAGTTTAGGATTTGCTTGGCTGCACCCTAGGCTCAATTTCTGCAATTTCTTTATGTTTTCATCTGGAATGGTTATGAACATGCATACTTAAATGATCTTGTTTACATTGTTTCTTTCATATATGAATGTTAGTTTAAGAATTCTTAAATGCTCCTAGATAACCATTCATTCACCTCTCTCCCCTGTTAGTTGATGAAAGATTCTTAATTGCCTTTCCTCTCTGACTTTCATCCCATCTTTTCAGAAAATTGGTATTGTTTCATGTGTAGCTATCCCACTCCATAATCCTCTTGTGACCAAGAAAACGCAACAGCAAGCCTTAATCCATGACTCCATGCCCAAAGGTTTGAACTTATCACTCGATCCCTTGCCTCTCTGCTCCAATGCAAGTTCCTTCCATCCAAACTCCATCCAAACAAAAAATCAAAACCCTCGAACCTGATAGCTAGCCTAAAATCATTATCAACAAATCTAAATCATCAAGAGAGAGCCCTCTCTGATTGCAGGTAGGCTAGAACATGCAATCCAAAAATTGGTTTGTGGTTACCTCGGCCGTATCCCTTCAGGAGCTTATGGACAACCTGAGTGATAGCATAATGGTGACTCTGCTAGGGAATTTCTCAGATAATCTCACAAAACCAGTCCGAAGCTCCAGAGAGGAAGAAACCGACCTATAAAAAGTCTGGTTGACCTGTGTTCTTACAAAAATTCCCAAAAAACAAGTTAGAAGTTGGCTCCCAAGAAGCATTTTCGTCATACAAGGTCAAATCCTGATTCGAATCCCCCAGATGTTTTTGAAAACCCCAATATAATCCCCAAAATCCTTAGGAAACAAGAGCAGCAAGAAGATTCTGCTGATACTATTCCCAAGATAGTTCAGCCGAGTAGTTTTTCAACCCCTGTTAAGGTTTTTTTCCATTCAAACCCTTCTTCCCCATGTTCAACATCCATTTCCCCAACTTTTGTGTCCACACCTCCATTCACTGCAAATACCACCACTACTCCTATTACCCCGATTGTTCCTGTTATCCCAGTCACTCCAGTCATTCCACTTATCCCTATTATTCCCCTTATCCCCATTAATATGGCTAATAGATATGCGCCCTTACAGCTACCTACTAATCCCGGGGCTATGCCTCAGGATTATCAGACAAAGATTACCTATTTTGATGGCACAAATTCCTACACAGCCCTACAACATACAAAGAAAATGCAGGATTACTTTGAGAGTTATGAGATTGATGACGACAGTGTAAGGATGAATATTTTTGTCCAAAGTTTGACAGGTGATGTCAGAACCTAGTTTAGAGCGCTTACAACCAACTCCGTACTAAACCCAGAAGCCTTATACCATACATTTATCAATAGATGGGAGAAAAAGAAAGACCCCTTTCACATATTATTTGAGTATGATACTATCAAAAGAGGACCTCAAGAGGTTGCCTTGGACTACTGCGCGAGGTTTAATAATGTCTACAATGCAATACCACAAAATTTAAGACCACCACCTGATCTTGCTTTGTACAAATTCCCTGATGGTTTCGATGCTGAAATGGCATATCAGTTAAGGGAAAGAACCCCTCAAAGCCTCGTAGAGATGCAAGATGTTGCTGTTAGTGTGGAGGAAAATCTGATTGCCAAAAGAAACAGATCCAGAACTGAGAGAAGAACCAACTTCAAGGAAGAACCCTCAGCTTTAGATCAAAAAATAGATGCTATCATTAACGACATGCATAGGCTAGGAGACAGAGTAGAGAGCGTTGAGAGAAAATCATCATGGGAAGCATAACAGGCCAACACTATAAGGAACCCGAACTTCAGGAAAAATTAGACCACAAACGCTGGAAGGGCTAGTCCCGACCATGATATTAGGCCACCTTTCCAAGAAAACTATGCGGAGGCATCCACATCCAGTGAGCCCGCAGATGAGGCTCACATGAACCTGATAGATTCGAAAAACGAACAGCAAATCTTTCTCACTAAAGAGGACCGAGACTACCCTGATGTAAAACAATTTCAGACCAAGTCGGGAGAGTCCTTTGATTTCAAACAAGGTTATGATTCTGCGGTGTACGAGGTGCACAAACAATATAAGTTGAGAACAAGGACCATTGATATTCCTGCACCTAGCAGAACAAAGGATAGTAAACAACCCAATAAAATCAAAGACAATGTTGTCATAACAGAACCAGCTGATATTGCTGTCACAAACCCGCATCAGGTAACTGTAGAGGATATAACAGACATTCAACCTCCTATTGATTAGCCTCTATCTACCTCTCCCTCAAAGGAAAATCTGAATGGCACTCCAAAAAATCTTCCCAAAATAGAAATACCACAAACTGTCATTCACCATAACGCTGGCATTCAGAAAGAAAACACCGAAAACACTTTTGACAGTGAAAAAACTGCTACTGCTAATGCAAGAATTCCATTGGATAAACCATTTAACTTAGAAGCAGAAATTGGAAAGCTCAAGATATCCATCCCCCTTTCAGAACTTGCCAAACATGATGTATATAGGCAACAAATTCAAAGGTCACTTCAACTACCAGAGGTCAGGGATGATCTAAATGTTTTAGATGATACCCCTGAGCTGCTGTTTGGTCTAGAAGTTAACGGAAAATCAACATATGGACCTGTCCCACCCTTTTATGTCAGTCTACACATACATGACAAAATCTTGCATAATGCTATGTTTGACTCAGGTGCCTCACATAACCTTATGTCCAACGCTGTAATGGAAAAACTAAACCTTGATGTCACAAGACCCTATAAAGATCTATACTCCTTCAACTCAAGTCAAGTCAAGTGTTTAGGCTTAATCAAAGACCTGTGTGTGTCTCTAGTCCAATTTCCCAACAAGACAATCCTAATGGACGTAGTAGTTGCTGACATACCGACAAAATATGGCATGCTCCTATCAAGATCATGGGGAGCAAAATTGCAAGGCTCCCTTCAACTTGACCTCTCTTATGCCACTATATCTGTCTTTGGGCAACCAAAGAGACTGTATAGAGAAACACTGATGAAGTATGTGGTAAGAAATGAGGAAAAGCCCCAAAATTTTCCAATTTACTCAATCCATTCTGATATGGATTCTTTTATTTTATTTAATGATGACACCAATCCTCTAACTGATGAGAAGCCTTCAGCCTTAGAGAAAGAAACATGCATCAATGAGAAATTAGTTGCCAATGCCCATGAAATTGTCACAACAGTTAAGGCAACCAGCAAACAAGAAGAACCTCCCGAAACAGAAATTGTAAGTCTGCCCAATCCTCAAATAACTGAAACTCTTAATACAAACCTCAAACCAGAAATCACATGGTATTTAGAGTTTGATGGTTCTGTCAACAAGTTAGGAGCAGGGGCAGGGGTATGGATTTACAGTACACAAGATAATCATGCAGAAGGCCATGCCTATAGACTAAATTTCAGATGTACAAACAACATGGCAGAGTATTAAGCCCTCCTCTTAGGCCTAAAATTGCTCAAAGTCCTAGGAGCTACAAAAGTGTCCATTCTAGGCGACTCTGATTTTATTATACAACAGATGAAAGGTAAATTTGTTACCAATGATAATAGAATGAGAGCTTATAGGACTGTTGCCACAGAAATACTCAAGTCTTTCAATGAATCCAAACTTGCCAAAATTTCAAGAGACCATAATATTCATGCTCACAGCCTAGCAACTTTTGCCAGCACATGCAAGCTTCCCTTTGAACCAAATCACCATTTCACTGCTGAGATAAAACATAGACCCTCGGTGCCCAACAATGTTAAGGATTGGCAAGTGTTTCAAAATGATGCCCAAATTAATAATTTCCTCACTCTTGAGGGCGAATTTTTAAATACAAATGTTGATATGGATGCCATGAATGATTCCCAACAGCTAATAGAAGAAAATCAGCAGGCTGTAACAGCTAAACAAATCCTTAACCCAATTGTTTTTTATAACACAAACATAGAACAACTGAAACAAATGTGTTTAGAGGAAACAACCAAAACAGAGGATGAGTTTATTGATCTAAAGAGTAATTTTCTACCTGCTGGCCTTACTCCATTAGAAGACATGTTCGATGAAAATGATGTGCCCAAAAAGCCAAAAATGGAGCCTTTAAATGCTGCTATAGAATAACACAAAATAGGGACAGCAGAACAAACCAAAATGATTAAGTTGTCCAAAAATCTTCCCCCTGATCAAAAACCAAAATATGTGGATTTGTTCAAAGAGTTCCAAGATGTATTTGCTTGGAGTTATGAGGACTTGAAGTCCTATGACACCTGAGTGATCCAACATACCATTCCCTTAAAACCAAATCAAAAACCATTGAAACAGAAACTTAGAAGAATCAACCCCATGCTTCTTCCCCTCATTGAAAAAGAAATAAAGAGAATGTTTGAAGCAGGTACCATTGCACCCATCAGATTCTCTGATTGGGTATCTAATTTAGTTCCCACAAGGAACAAATCAGGAGAGACAAGATTGTTTGTAGACTTGAGAAATTTAAACCAGGTCTCTTTAAAAGACCACTACCCTTTGCCCAAAATGGACCATATTCTACAAAGAGTAGTGGGATCATCTATAATTTATTTACTAGATGGATTCTCAGGTTTTAATCAGGTACTTGTTCACCCGGATGACCAAGACAAAACAGCCTTTACCACACCGTGGGGAATATTTAAGTATGTTAAGATGCCTTTCGGACTAAAGAACACTGGTGCTACCTTTGAAAGGGCAATGGATATTGCATTTGCCAAGGAGATACGTGTTTTCTTTGTTGTTAACCTTGATGACCTAACCCCTTTCTCCAAATTTGACCAAGAGCACCTTAAGCACCTAAGGCAAATTTTCATGACATGCAGGAAATATGGCATTTCCCTGAATCCAAAGAAGTCCCTGTTTGCCCTTGAGGAAGGCAAGCTTTTAGGCCATATCATATCAAAAGATGGGATTAGAATTGATCCTGAAAGAATTCAAGCTATCCTCCAAATCCCATATCCAAGAAACGTAAAAGAGCTGCAAGCATTCCTTGGAAAGATCAATTTCCTATGGAGATTTATCCCAAACCTAGCCGAGCTAATAAGGCTACTGAGAAATATGTTAAAGAAGGATGCAAAGGTAAAATGATCTCTTGAAACCAAGTAGGCTTTTGAGATTATCAAAACTGCCCTGACTCAAACGCCTGTCCTCACCAGTCCACAATTCGACAAAGATTTTATCATCTTTTCTTTCGCATTTGAGCATACCATAGCTGTTGTCCTTTTGCAGAAGGATGATAAAGGTAATGAAAATCCAATTGCTTTCTTCAGCCGAGCTTTAAGAGATGCACCCTTGAAATATCAGATTATGGAAAAGCAGGCTTATGCCCTAGTTAAGGCCATCAAAGACTTCAGAATTTACATCTTATACTCCCATGTGATCGCCTATGTCCCAAACTCTGGTGTAAAAGATATATTAACTCAAGAGGGACTAGAAGCCAAAAGAGGCAAGTGGATTGCCAACATTCTTGAATATGACATTGAGATAAAACCCACAAAGCTGATAAAAGGGCAAGGTTTAGCCAACTAATGTCCGAAACAAATTTCGAAGCCTTAGACATTAATCAACTGGACAATGAACCGGAGTTGGCGCCTCCACAGATCAGTGAAACCATTTTGCAATCTCCATGGTATGCTGATATTTGTTTTGTATTGTTAAACCTGTGCGCTCCCCTAGGGTTGTCCAGAACCAAGAAAAGATTTTTAAGGATGAAATCATCAAAGTTTTGTGTCATAGATGGTGCCTTGTTTTGGAAAAATCATGAAGGAATATTGCTTAATTGTTTGACTATGAACGAAACTAACAGCATCATGAAAGAATTCCATGCAGGGGACTGTGGAGGACACTTATATTGGAAGTCCACTGCTGATAAGATTTTAAGGGCTGGTTATTATTGACCCTCTTTATTTGCAGATGTCAAGAAATTTGTTGTTTCATGTCACAAATGCCAAATTTTTGAAGGGAAAAGAAAATTGTTGCCTTTGCCGCTCAAGCCCATTTCAACTAAAAGGCCTTTTCAACAATGGGGTCTTGACTTAATTGGAGAAATTCATCCCTCTTCCTCACACCAGCACAAGTGGCTTTTAACATCCACTGATTATTTCACTAAGTGGATTGAAGCCATCCCATGTAGACAAGCCAATGACTCCACCATTATCCAATTCCTTGAGAGAAATATCCTTTCCAGATTTGGCTGCCCTAAGAAAATCATCATTGACAACGCCGCTGCCTTCAAATCCAAAAAGATCATCAACTTCTACCATAAGTTCCACATTACCTTAGGCCACTCCACAACGTACTACCCTCAAGGTAATGGTTTGGCTGAATCATCCAACAGAAGCCTCATCAATATCATAAAGAAACTGTTGGAGGAAAACAAAAAGAACTGGCATAGGAGACTCACAAATGCTCTGTGGGCAGACAGACTGTCAACTAAGAAATCAATTGGGATGAGCCCTTATGAGCTAGTATATGGCATGGAGACCATATTTCCTTCATCTTTGGGCATTCCTACTATAAAACTGTTGCAGGAGATTCCGGCTGAACCGAATGACATGCAAAGAAGAGTTAATCAAACCATTCACCTTCAACAAACTAGAGAGCAAGTGTATAACAGAGCTCAAATGTTGCAAGAGAAACTCAAAAATATGTTTGATAAGAAAGCTAAAGCAGAGGATTTCTGGGTTGGTGGCAAAGTTCTAAGGTGGGACTCACGAAGAGATGACAAGGGAAAGCACGCCAAGTTTGATTTTCTATCTAAAGGACCATACACTATCAATGCAATGCAAGGCAATAACAAATATTTCCTCAAAACGCTAGATGGCAGCGCAGCTGAAGAAGGCCTTGTGAATGGCTGAATGTTAAAACATTACCATGACCCCTTTTGATCGAGAAGAATAGGCGGTGTTATATTTTGTACATAAATGCTTGTATATATCAGCATTTTAGTTTATTTTTGCAATATTCCAGATACTAAAGCACGCAGAAGGAAGCAGGTGATGCTTCATAGTTCACTAGCAAATTAGGTGAAGGAAAGTGTTGTTTTCAGTACAAAATTTCAAATTAATCCAAACAGTCAGAACTAAGAAGTTTTCAATGCACAGCAACAATAGAAGATCAAGGCAATCTGACCTGCTGTTCTTGGATTTTCACAAGGAGAAGCCATCCCCAAGTGGAGCCACTGTTAGCCTCCTGCTGTAGCAGGTTACTCATATTTCATGATTGATGTTTTTAGAGGCCAAATATGTCATAATTTGCATGTTGCAATGCTCCATATTTTCTCACAAACACTAAAGAAAGAGGCCATGAAAGAATGCTAGTCAAAGCTCAACTTCTGCATTCCAATTTTGAAGAATTATTCCATTTTTGAAGACTATCCATGCTAAAGGGAGGTCCAAACAGCTTAATCTTGGTCTCCCTAGGTTTCAATTTCCTGTTTTAGAATATAGAGAATGAATATCTGTCCAAACAGTTTAATCTTGGCGGATTCTTAGACAGGTAGAGAAGCAAAGGAGCCCAACTGTTTAATCTGGGCCCTTGGAAGAAATAAGGGTAGTCTGTAGATAGGAGGACAGAAAAAGAAAAGTTGTAAAGCTGGGCCTGCAAGTCTAAGTGCACCCAAACCAAAAAGAAGAAAAAATGTTAGGTAAGTAGGCTGGGTAGGTAGCTTTGTGGTTGCAGAATCATTGATTATGATCTATTTTGTGTTTTCAAAAGTTATATCCATTCGATCAGTATAGCAAGGCAGTTCCCATTTTGAAGGACTTCAAGCGAGGCATGTCTAACTTCCCCTTCTTCTCTCCCCTAAATCATTTACTAACTCCCCCTAGAGAGGTCAAGATCTGCTTGATAACTCTCCTTTTGATCATTTTCATAACAATTCATCGTGGCAAAGATCTGCTTTACTCAAGCAATATTCATACTTCCTTTATGGATCATTGCTTCCTTTAAAAAGCCTAAGATTCACATACTTAGCGCTTTCTTATCACTGGTCATATTAACCGCTAACCTTACTATATAGATCCATATCTATCTCCTCATCCCCTATTTTTAACTATGTTAATAACTCCCTTATATATTTATCCCCTCCCTTGGGTTGAAAAATAACCATAAGTACACTTGGGAATTGCTAAGTTTTTCTGAAACATAGCAAGAACCCTCATCTTCCCCCTTTAAAACCATCTTCCAATACATTGGAGTCCTTCCAAAGCATGTAATTCTCTCTCTTAAGGTTATCGGACCCCTTCCGAGGCCACAAATAATCTTCAAAACCATATATTCCCCTCCTCCGATCACAAACAACCCTTGTCGATTGCCTTAACATTCTTCTGATCCCGGTGGACCCCCTCCGACGTGATTATCGCAATCAGAGGTCTCAAGGGTATTATGGCTCGCTGTTGTTTCTTCCCGATGGACGTTCCGCCAATGACATTTCGCAATTGGCATATCGCAAATACCATATGCCACATCTATACGCCCCTCCCCCATTAGCCGATGCGATATCGCTAGTCGGCGATCGACGATCGCAAGGGTCATGTGCCCGAAATGCATGTCGCTTCCTTTGCTCCGATGCGCCATTTCCACTACATCAAGAGAGCATATCACTTCGCAAACACTTCCTCGCCAGATGCCTCTATTTATTCACGTATTTTATTTAAAATATGATTTATCATTAAAAACTCGCTTCACTACAAATTCATCGCAAATTCGCAGCATTTTAGCTATTACTATCGCATCGCAGAAATACATAAGGCATCGCACCATCCAACACCCTGCCACGTCATCCTGCCACATCACCTGCTGATGTCATCCACCGTACCAGGAGCTACTGCTGACATCACCCGCCAAAGAAAGGAGCGCAAGCACGAAAAAGCATCTTAGGAGGCCCGGATTCAAATTTTGAGGCAGTTTTCGATGCGCAATTAGCGCCTAGCGCTAATCACGCATCACTACGAGAAATAGGCCATATTGGAGAATCTTTAGGGAATATTTTGATTCCTCGGCCAATTTTGCACCGAAAAGGGCCGAAAAGGCCCGATTTTGTAGTTTGGATCGTAGCGGAAGACAGAGAGAGACCCGGTTCAGGAATTAATGAGTATCAGAGCAAATGCGGAGCCAAAATACACGTCAAAGAGTATCAGTGTTGCGGTGAAGTGTATCAGAGAAGATCTTCTCAGTGCTCGAGGTGAATAGAACATTAAAAGAAATCCTCAAAAGTCAAGAAGCAGTTAAGGAACCATTCAAAGCTCACCAGCACAAATGACAGCACATTAAAGCTCACATGAGATCAATGGACCAGAAATCAAAACGCAGTTATGACAGAAGCACTGCACCAAGCCGTCAAAGACACCATATTAACTCATTTTGATCCAGCTGCCTCGGGCGCAGCTAAAGGGATGTTTACTTGCATTTAATTCCATCAAAGGTTTAGGTTTAAAACACTTTTTCCCGCAGACCTGTTAAGGTCGGTTGTAATAAAAACTCCAGGATATTTTACCTATAAAGAGGGCCCAAAAAAATGTAACTGGGGGGTTGGTTGGTTGTCTGATCTTTGTTGGTTTTGATATTTTGCTTGAGCAGAGACTCGCACTGTAAATGTGATATTTTCTATAATCAAAGACTACTGAAATGCATGGATTCTGAAAGTGTCTGCTGTGTTTAATTGGCCAAGGAGTGAATATGGAATTCCTGTGCTTCTACATGGTTCAATAAGTGTTTCCTTAACTCTGTTTTGTTTTCCATGTTTGTTTTTGTCATCAATACACCATCTAAATTGTAGAAAAGAAGAATAGTTTAGGATTTGCTTGGCTGCACCCTGGGCTCAATTTCTGCAATTTCTTCATGTTTTCATCTGGAATGGTTATGAACATGCATACTTAAATGATCTTGTTTACACTATTTCATTCATATATGAATGTTAGTTTATGAATTCTTAAATGCTCCTAGATAAGCATTCATTCACCTCTCTCCCCTGTTAGTTGATGAAAGATTCTTAATTGCCTTTCATCCCTGACTTTCATCCCATCTTTTCAGCAAATTGGTATTGTTTCATGTGTAGCTATCCCGCTCCATAATCCTCTTGTGACCAAGAAAACGCAACAGCAAGCCTTAATCCACGACTCCATGCCCAATGGTTTGAACTTATCACCCGATCCCTTGCCTCTTTGCTCTAATGCAATTTCCTTCCATCCAAACTCCATCCAAACAAAAAATCAAAACCTCCGAACCCGATAGCTGGCCTAAAATCATTATCAACAAAGCTAAATCATCAAGAGAGAGCCCTCTTTGATTGCAGGTAGGCTAGAACCTGCAATCCAAATATTTTTTTGTGGTTACCTCGGTCGTATCCCTTCAGGAGCTTAGGGACAACCTGAGTGATAACATAAGGGATAATTGTTTTACCGACATGTTGAATACTATCTGAAGATGCTGGGTAGGATGAAAAATAGGTCAGCTGGTCTATGGTAATGATCTTTCCATTATGAGGAAACTTGATAAGCCGAAAGACCGATGAAACAATAGCAATCATGGTGTAAGACGAACTGTGACCCAAGATAAGGTTGTAATCTAGAGGGTCATCAACCACTTCCACATCTAGATTTACAGTTTTGCCTTCAACCCCTATAGGTAAATCCCGCAAAATGCTAAAAGGATGGAACCCTCAGCCATCAAAAGCCTTTAGAATCATCGGGGACTGATTCAGTGTCAGAGAACCAAGCGATCTCCAACACTGGATCGACATAATACACGTAGAAGCTCCCTCATCAATCACAGTCCGAAAGCAAGATCTGTTTTTGACTAACACTGGCATCTGGAAAGCCATTTGATGAGGTAAGTGGGGTGTACTATTCTCTAAATCTAAGATTATAAGGCTCGAATCCAGAATATCAACAGCTCCTATAGCCGACAATAGTAATTTACGTTGTGCTGGGCATGATTGTAGCACCTCCAAAGCCGACATTGCTGAAGGGGAAATAGCTAAGTCTTCAACAATGTTATAATTCTAAGCAGCTCTCACATGTGGATTGAAAGCTAACTTCCAAAGTATAACTTTAGCAGGCGGTTTGATTAATAAGTCAGGGTTCGATTTCTCGATCTGTAGTGGATCAGAACCAGAAGGAGTTGAAGTTGATGGGTTTGAATTAGAAGATTCTGCTTCTTTACCACCAACGAGATTTTTACTATCATAATCTCACGATCACGTCGCAATCTTGACATGAGACATCATCATAATGGGTTCTTTTGAGGCATTTGAGGAAGAATTGATCATCTTACTATCTTGGCTAGGAAAAGGATCCTTCAAGAAAACGGGCGTTTGAGAACCTTTGACAATTTTCGAAACGTCGGCTCGATGTGGGCAGTCTCTTGTAAAAAGCTCCTTGTCACAAATGAGACAAGGATAATGAGGTTTACGTTTCTCGTCAGTAGATTCATTTTAATCTGATTTATCTTTTGAGTTTTGTTTATTTTTCTTCTTCCCTTTCTTTTTACCATCGGATTTTGAATTGGCCTTAGATGATTCTACGACATGGATATCGGTAGGAATTTCTATGGAAGAGTCTCCTGTTGGGGAATCTGGTAAAGTTATAATAGGAGAAGAATTCTTGGAAGATTTATTCTTGCTTTTGGTACTAACTGAACCAATCATACCATCAGCAACATGAGACCCTGAAGGAGTTGCAGTTCTTTGATTGTGTTTTGGAAGGTTGGGGATTTTTTCATGTAAAATACCTGACTGCGTATAAACGAGGTCAAGGTACTGAATAACAACTCCCGCGTTAGCTACATCTTCAATGATTTTAGGTAGTAATGATTTAACAACCATTCTACTAAAATTTGATCCGGAATAAAATCTTTCACTAAACATCATCTACGTCGCCATTCATGAATATGATCTGAAATATATGTGGACGTTGACTATTTTAATGAAGTTAATAGTTCCGTGTCATTGTCGTATCTGATAGGAAACTGAAAATGATTTAAGAAAGAAGTGGTTAACTGACTAAAATTATAAAAAGAGCCTCGTGGTAACTCAATGTACCATTTGGTAGCAAGACCATTTAGAGTGCGTTGAAAAAGACGTAAGTGAATTGAATCATCAATAATGGAATTAGATGCACACCAGAGGTGATAAGTCATCACATGATTTGACAGATCTTCTCCTTACTTACCCTCAAACTTTGGGATATCACTGGGAAACTTATTAGGCGTTGGCAGCCAATACGGAAGATAGTTAATTGGATCATTCGTAAGGCATGACAAATCAAGTAAATCCAAAGTTGCAATAAAAGGTAACTAACGGTTAGGGTATCAAAAACCTTGGGTCACAAGACTAGCTCTAGGAGAAGGATATCCAGGATAACTTGGAATTGGATTTGCATTGGGAATATTATATCCTCTCAGAAAACTAGGATTAACTGGACTAAACTAGGGTTGTTGAGGTTGCTGATAAGTATATCCAAGGTATGGTTGATACTGATAAACTGGGTTTTGCACAGCAGGACTAAATTGGTACTGTCCTTGGTACGGTTGATAAGTGAATTGCGGTTGACTTGTGACAACCGTACTTGGACCAGGTTTTCCTATAGGAATCTGAACCGAAGTCTGAACTGTAGGTCGTGACTGTGGTAAAGAGGCTTGAGGAGTTGATGCAGGAATAGTAGAAACCAGAGCTTTTGATACTCCAGAAGTAGGTGGGGTAGATTGAATAGAATCTGCAGTAGTTGCAGTAGCAGTTTGAGGCAGAGTTTGAGGTGAACTAGGCCCGGATTGATGAACTACACCAGGTGTAGAAGTTTGAACAGTAGACTGGATAGGTTGATGGGTTGGACCAGAAACCAAAGGTTGTCTAGGCTGACTCGATAACTGCACATTAAGTTGCAAAGTCTGTTGAGATGGATCCCACACCATGTTCATTCTAGGGTATGGACCCATAAAAGGTTGAACATATTGAGGACCATAACCGGGTTGAGCCTAGCGCTGATAATTGAGAGGTACATTTCCAGTTCCTTGTACAAATGGTTGACCAGAAGGTGGTTGGAAACCTAGAGTTGGGTACTAACCTTGAGATTGATAACCTTGAGGCACGTACTGAAACTGGGGTTGACCTTGAGGTATATAATGATACTGGGGTTGACCTTGAGGTATGTATTGAGTTTGGGGTTGACCTTGAGGTATGTACTGTCCTTGAGGTTATCCCCCAGGCAGTAACTGATTACCTTGGGGTTGCCCCCAAGTGGTAACTGACTACCTTAAGGTTGCCCCCAGGCAGTAACTAACTACCTTGGGGTTGTCCCCCAGGCAGTAACTAACTACCTTGGGGTTGCCCCCCAGATGGTAACTAACTACCTTGAGCTTGCAAATTTTGAATAGTACTAGACATCATAAAAATTTCTTCTACGCTTGACACTTGAGTTTCGTTATTACTAGTTGATATCTCATGTTCAATTGGTCGAGGAGACACTCCTGAAAAAGTACCAGTGAGTGATTGATACCTCGAAGGAACATAAGGATTGCCATATAAAAATGTTTCCAGTGTTTGGGAAAACATAGATGACCGTCTTGTCTTATTCAATGGAGGATAATAACCTTTGGGCATAGGATGAAAAGGAATTCGAGGTGGTGAAAAACTAAGACCCGGGTTTTCCAAAAAGTTTGTCAATGATACGTACCGAGTGTCACTCCTAAAAGGACTGTAGAAAATTGATTCATGCTCCCTAAGTTCTAAAGTCAGTTGATTTTCAGGGAGAATTATATTTTCGTCTGGACTAACAAGTTCTTCAATAGAAATGAGTCCAGAAGGAAGATTTTGAGTAATGATACTTCCCAAGGAAAATTTTAAGGATGGAAATTTTTCTTGAAGTTTAGAAACAATGGCGAATCTCATTAATCCCTAATATGCAAACTATAAAATGTTTATTGATATATTAATGATTTTATATATAGTCTCTATATAATGTTGGTGATTTTAAAGGTAAAATAATTTTATATTCTAAAATTTGGGCGAATCACCTTTTATAAAATTTGGAAATTGGCGAATCGTTTTGTGGAAAAATCATGGAAAATTAGTCCACTGGGCGAACATTAGCCCCTAAAATTTTCCATGATACTTCCTACCCTAGGTGAACCAGGATCACTAGAAGTTGGAGAAGCAAATCCTAAAGATGGAGTAGAAGTAGGTTCAATTTCAAGCTCAGAAATTTCAG
This sequence comes from Pinus taeda, assembly GCA_000404065.3. Lineage (NCBI taxonomy): Eukaryota > Viridiplantae > Streptophyta > Pinopsida > Pinales > Pinaceae > Pinus > Pinus taeda. Next base: position 321,686 of record APFE030172925.1, on the reverse strand, counting down.
GTTCTTCAGCAAATTCACTAGTAGGAGAAAAACTACCAGTAACTTCGGAAATTGAAATTGGCTCAAAAATATACTCCGTTGTCTGTAATTGATAATTAGGATGAATAATTATGGAAGACTCTTCGGCTTCTGGTGACCCAACTCTACTGTCATTGGGTGATACAAGGGCTCATAGCCCTTCAAGTTGGCGTGGTGTATACTCGGGAGGTTGCCCCTCGAAGTCTACGGGATTGTCTCAGTAATTTAGCCACGATTAAATATTTAATTACTCACACGCAAACAAAGAAAATCTCAATAAAACCACCTAAAGTCTCTAAAGAACCAAACAATTGAATCACACGCCTAAAATCTAAGAGTTCAAGCCACTCACAAATAGTAACTTTCCGTACCAAAAACACTGGTCGGTGATGAAATCCAACATCGCAGAATTTAATACAGAAAGGGCAGTTGGAATAGTTACCCCAACAACCTGCTTAATGAAACAGACTGGCACAAGTTTCTTCAAAAAACCATCTTGAGTGAAAAGAACCCCCCAAAGAGTCCAAGTGAGTCTAGTCGACATCTACTCCAGGTACAGTGAGACCTGTCCTTCATCGTCACCTTAGGAAATAATCTTAAGTTTATGGACACTAAGGTTACCAACAGTAACAAATACAATTGGGGGAATATTCTACGATCCGATCTACACGCAAGGGCAGAGTAACAAAGCTCAATCCCCTTGAAGATTACTCGACATGATCAATCTGATGTTTACCAACAAGTGACCTCAGGCTCCTTGACAATGGTTAATCTGAGGTTTACCATTTATAATACACACAAATCTTCTATCTTTCCCAATGAGACAGACTTAATTGTCTCAAAGGTTCGGACATGATCTCTTGATTGACTCCTTTAAGAGGAGCTTCCCAAATTATATCAATTACAATTGGATTTATTTCCTACCGCAAGATATAGCTACTTGTTTGTTTTAACTATCTTGGAGAGTTAATTACTCCCTACTCCAAGATACTAGCCTTAAGCTATATTGGTGATAAGAGCCCTAGAAATAAAAAAAATTGCTAGATCAATTTTAATTCAGTGTTACTTTTATAGGTTGTTTCTTAATTCAATAGCTATGGAAGTGAAACTTTGATGGTGTGAAGAATTGACTCCAAAAACACTAAAAAACGCACCTAAGAATGATAAACAATTCGTTTTTTCCTTCAATGAATTTCTAGATGAAAGAAAGGGTTTGAGAATGCAATTCTTTGAAAAACAAATCTTTCTTTCAACGTGTCAATGAAAATAAAATCTTTTTGTCTTTTTCAACAAGAACTCAAAACGAGACTACTAATTATGCTCACAAAAAATCCTTTTTCTTTTTCAACACTCAAAAACTGCAAAAAACAATTCTTTCAAAAGAGATTCTACAATTTCTAGGAAACACTCAAAACTACAAAAACTAATCTTGATATGTAAAAACTTTTTAAAAACCTAATCGAAATAAAAGGTTCAAATATTTTTTAGGACGTTTTACTTAGATATTTAGTAAACTAAGGATTGATTCGTTCAAAATAACAAATCAATCAAAAACATCCAGCTATGTTTTCTTTTATAAAAATGAAATTCAAAACTTACAACCAAGTTCGTTCAAATATTTGAAAAGAGAAAATGCAACCTATTTCTCACCAAGGACGGATGTCACAAACCAGTCAGACTCATCAAGAAGGAAAAAAGACACCAGGGTGATCTAAGGTCTCTTAGTCTTCTAATCTTTGAGTCACTACAGAGACCGAGTGAAAACGAATCCAAGCATGCAAAACTTCTAGAAAATCATCTAAAACAAAAATACCAATGGAACTTACTCACGAGATATTTTTGACAGAACACATGCAGGTTTGGGTAGACATTAAAAGTTGTAAATGAAACCTAAACCTAATTGGGTGAAAAATTTTTAGGTTTTTCAAAAAAATTCACAGGGTCTGCAGGCTTCCAGAAGAACCAGATGCGGTACCACTCTGTGCACTAAAGGAATAGTGTGGAGATGGCCGCATTGTCTGTAAAAAGAAAGCACGGTCCCCTTGAAAATTTTGAAAAAGGAAAAAATAATCCAGGTCCTAAAAACTACCCAATCCCACACAAATCAAGAAAAAACCAGAAACAAGAACAAGTTTCTCAAGTCAAAGACAAAGGAAAACCAAAAACCAAATTCAGATTCCCAGCGAAGTCGCCAATTTGTTGGCCGGATAAATTGATCTTGCGAACAAGGCTGATCTCCCTAGTATCAAAAGATATCTAGCAACAAGCAGGACAAGCAAATCTATCTTTCTCTAAACATTTACGATTCATTAATAAAAACTATAGAGGTGTTTAGACCCTACCTTAAGTCCAATGCTAGTTTGTAGCAGCCATCCTTCAACCGTTCGAAAGAATTTCCTTTTGAGAACCTGCAATCACAAACAAGCACACATCAAATAACACCTACATAGCTAATATAATAAATCATGTCCATTATGGTGATCAAGGAATCCATAAAATAAACCATAAAACATAGCTTATTGAGAAAAATAAACTTATTTGTATTAGCTTTGAAATAGAAGAACCTTACAACCTTTGGTGCCTTGATGTTGTACAAGCTTTTGCCAGGGTCCAAAACAAGAATCTCCTTTACTTTGACAAGCCTCACACTCTTCGAAATGAGTTCAAAGATGTATGTGATCTCTTCTCACAAAAGCTCAATTAGGAAGACTAAGTTCCAGCAGCATTTCACCTCAAAAATATTTAGCTTTCAACCTCCCAAGTAACCAGCCCAATGCCTCATTTTATAGTGCAAAGGAAGGAGGTTAAGGGTCCACCTATGAAGGGATAGAGTCCTTCTTCAAAGAGATAAGCTCCTCACATCAAGGGGTTAGCTCCTTAAGGTATGGGATGCATGAACCTTACAAGAGTGAACTTGCCACCTCAAGATTCCTTCCAGAAGCTTCCAGAAATGACTCAAAGTGAGTTTTTAAGAATATACTTGCACCTTTTTAACTTTTATAGGGGTCTGCACCCATAATACAGAGATAGAGAAGTCAGGTACACAGGGGACATGACCATTATGTGCGAGACTGTAGGAAATGCTAAGAGAAAGTGCAGAACTAGAGTTTTAGAGAATTTTGAGGGCTCTATCTTATTTTCAAGGCTTGATATGAAGAACTGAGGCTTAAGACTTGCAAAGGAGGAAATTATGAGTGGTGATGGACTCATGCAGATTGCAGAAAGTCAAAGTGACAATTTTTGTGCAAAAAACTCGCATGGCCTTCAGCTCATTCAACTTACGATCTCTGCGAACCACTGTCCTCTAACTGGTAGGCAAATACACCCAATAGTTGTGGGGTGTATTAGTGTACCCCACAAGTATCCCCAACTCAAATGTCAGTTCAAGTTTCTTCCGGGCATACTTGGTCACATGGAAATGAACCGATGAGCCAAAGATCCTGAAGTGACTCACATCTAGTCTCTTCCTAGAGAAAGCTTCCTTTGGTGTCTTCATCCCAAGTATGTGATGCGGGCTTCTATTCTATAAATAAACCACTTTATTGCATGCCTCAACCCACAAATGAAGTGGTAGGCCTTGGTCATGCAGCATCACCTGAGCTGCCCCCACAATCATTCTATGTTTCGTATCGGCCACCCCATTTTGCTGTGGGTTATGAGGTGCCGTCGAATCCCATTTAATTCCTTCCACTACACAGAAGTCCTTAAACTCAGAGAAATAATCCCCACCGTTGTCACTTCTCAAGGCCCTGATCTTCTTCCCTGATTCTTTCTCAACCAAAGCCTTGAACTCACAAAACTTTGAGAAGGTTTGATCCTTCTTCTGCATGAAATAGATCCAGCATTTATGAGAAAAATCATCTATGAAAATCACATAATACCTTTGTTTAACTGTGGAGGCTGTCGAGAATGGTCTACACACATCTGTATGAACTCGCTCCAAGATTGCTTCAGCTCGATTGTCTCAATAACGAAAGGAAGATTTTGCATACTTACCCAAGGTACAACCTTTACATGTGTCCACTTACTCAAGTTTACCTTTGGGAAGTCCGGTAGAAATCTACTGCATTATCTTCAAGGCCCCATGATGCAAGTGGCCCAACCTCCTATGCCATAACTCACCAATATCTTGGCTTTGCACCAATTCTACTTTCAAACTTAATGCAACACAATCATCTACCTCCAACTTGTAGAGATTCTTCACTCGAATCCCAATCCTCTTGGTCTGGCCCATGGCTATGTGTCTTAGGAACGCCTTTCCTTTATTGAAGACTACATCATAACCTCTGTCTTCCAAGATCGCGACTAATACCAAGGTTTTCTTTAATCCATGCAAATACTTTACATCAATCAGGGTGAGAGGAGCTCCATGATCCCTCTAAAACACAGACGTACCTTCACCTGAAACATGGCACTTTCCATTGTCGCCCATCTCTATGAGCATCTTGAGGTATTTCTCCTCTAAGGTACTAAATAAACTCTTATCGTTGGTCATGTGGAATGAGGCTCCACTATCCAGGTACCAAACACAACCCACCATCGATGAAGCCATACATGTGATGAGGGTAAAATTCAATTCAAACTGAGAGGCTAGTGCCTCACCTTCTGATCCTTTGGAGGTTCCCTTCTTGAATTTCTTCAATGGAAAATTAGTTGCATAATGGACCACCTTATGAAAATTAAAGCATTTCACTTTAGATTTGTCAATCTTCTTCCCACCATGGGAAGAACTTGATTTGGAATGGGAAGCCTTCCCTTTCCCTTTCCTCGCCTCACTTTCTAAGGTTATATTTTCTTCATCATCATGCTTAGATGAAGAACCATCTCTGGTGCTCCTCCTGATCTCCTCTTGCATCAACTCCGAGCACAATCTTTCCCAATTTGGTAGCTTCTCTCTTCCATTCACTGAGTCCTGGTAGCTATTCTAGCTCTTAGGAAGACCAAGGAGAGCAAGACTCATCATATCATCATTGGGTGTCATGATTCCTACACTTCCAAGCTCATCTCTACAGGTGGTGAGCTTGTTCATATATGTAGAAATCGTGTCGCCATTTTCACATTTGATTTTTTGAAGCTTGTCCTTCAGCGCCAGCTTCCTTCGGTCACTGTTTTTCTGATATAGGTCCTTCAATGTCTTCCACATTGAAAATGGAGTCTCCTTCCCATGGAAACTCGAGACAATATGATCTCGAACTCCCTCCAGAAGAATCCTCCTCGCTCTTGCCACACATTTCTTCCATTCTGCCAATTATTGGGCATTAGCTTCTACTGGCTTGGGGACTTCTTGATCAATGAAGTCCTTGAAACCATTGTTTTCTAATACTGCTTCCATGAGATCCTTCCATGCTATGTAATTCGAGCTTCCATCTAGGGAATACTTGAGTCTCAAGCCATTGAACACCATTGGTGAACTTTGAGATGTGATAAGAAATCGATTTTGTACCTACAATCAAGAACTTTGAACTTAAAACTTCTCCCTTCTTTGTATATTGTTCTCCTCTTTGATCACCTTTTCTCTGATACCATGTAGAGATTCTCACTGTAGATCACCTGATAATGCAATGTAACTAAAGCAAAACACTTGATCTACTTCTACTATCAAACTTGCAGAAGCTTAATTGATTTTAGGAAAGATCAAACAAAACACGTATAACAGAGAAAAAAGAATTAATCACACATGAAACACAAAAGAATACTCTGGGGAAAGCCTCAGCTAAAAACCCCGCTATTTGTATTATCATACAATTGGAAATATATCAGGATTACACAAAGCTTTATCTCTCAAGCTATCCAGTTCTCAGTACAATCCCTCTCACTGCTCACAGATAGACTAGACAAATCATATGCCTTTCCTTATTTCGTCCAAGCCTCCTATTTCCTTGCGTTGTTTTCACTGAGTGCTCCTGTTGTAACCTTGTGTGACACTGGTCTAACGCACTGCTCCAACACACTATAAATTGCGCAAATCTCAAGGAATGAATTCCTTCTACATGCAAAATATTTTCTTATAGAAAAATTCTTGCAACTGATAGTACATTGTCCCTACCTTTAATCTCAACTGGGTCTCTGTCTAAACTAACATGCATGAGTTATTTATGAGAACATATTCAGTTTTCTGGAGTAAACTAGTTTCATGCATGCATGCATTAACTTACTAAACTCACAATCAGTTCCACAAAATGTTTGGAACTAATCTATTTGGACTTAACTCAGTTAAATGAGCTAACTAATTACAACTCAAATACAACTCATCCTTATCTCCTTTAAGGGATAACTTCCACAACCAAAGGGATAAATCTTGCATGACTTCACAAAGACTTCATGTTTGAATTTCTCCAACTAATTAACTCGCGATGAATTAATTAATTATTTTTCAAACAACTGGTGAGACTAAATTCAAATTTTAATTCTAAATTTTAATTCAAGGACAAATTAAAATTGGAATATATCCTGAAATGCTATCTATAGCACTGCTATTTTTAGCATTTCTTGTTGCTATTTTCAACACTTAGTATTAACAAGTGAATTTTCTACCTTCAAGATGACTTGCTGAGAATGAAACTCAAATTTTAATTCAAGGAAAAATTAAAATTGGAATATATCCTGAAATGCTATCTATAGCAATGCTATTTTTAGCATTTCTTATTGTTATTTTCAACACTTAGTATTAACAAGTGAATCTTTTACCTTCAAGATGACTTGCTGAGAATGAAACTCATTGTTGAGGGAGTCACATGGAATAGGTTGAGTGATGGCCCATGTGAGAAAATATTCCTGATCAGCTTCTATATTGGGATGGAGTTCCTAACCAACATTAGGAGGTACTAACAAGACCATCAAAGAGGCAATATATTCTAGAAAAACATGCATATTCTCACCATATAGATAAAATTTCGAAGGTGAAGGAACCACCTAAGGATTAGGTGATTGACAGGATCGACTGGTGGCGGAAGATATTATGTGCTTAAGAGCCATAGAAGTAGAATGCTAGGTCCCTATAATACTAGTGTAGGCTTGATATTGTTATTGTTGTGCCCCATAGAAGGCGATTATTTTTATTGTTGTGCCCTTAGATTATTATTGTTATGTAGGCCTAATTATATTTTGACCCTTCAGACTCCTATATATATCTAGGAGGTCTTGTCATTTAAATCATCCAAGAATTTTTCATATATGTGATGTAAAGGAGGTTTTCCCCTCGAATAGGCTTATTTTCAAGTCGTTGATCCACTATTTCTTCTATTGTGTGACTTGGTTACATAACATTTGGTATCATAGCTCTGGATCCTATGGTTTTGTTGCTTCAAATAGGCCATCTTGGAAAACTGTCGATATAAATTTTTTATGTGAGACTTCAAAAGCTAAGATTTCAACCAAGTGTAGATGAAATCTTGATGAACGTTTTCTAAACATTTTAGATCTTGTTTCACTATATTATCAAAGATAAGGTTCAAGGAAGTTAGGGCTTTTATATGCTCCAGAATTCTGTCTTACACAGGTGTTTCAATGAAAATCATCATAACTTTCATTTCAAGCATCCAAATTGAATTTATTAAAAGTGGTTGAAAGTGAAAATACCTTAGTTTTTTCGGTAATATTTTTAGGGTTGAAGGTTGTGACAATGACACATGGAATTATGTACATTCTCTCTCTACAAAACTATTCCATTAGAAGGTCATCTTGGGAGATTTGGCCTAACTTTACCTTGAAGAATCCAATCTCAGCCTAACTGGTGGGGTTGGAAATAAGACATAGATGATATATGGCTACAATAAGATGCAATCTCAGATCTTTGGAGGCTGAAATTGTATAGGAACAATAGTTCCAATATCAACCTATCAACAATCTCAAAATCAAGCTCTAAAAGGTGTGTATTTTTAAATTTGCATAAATTTTGTTTGAAAAACAAGTTTGAAGTGATTTAAAGGGCATAGTGAAATATAGTTATTAACAATTGACTCAAAAATTCATCCCAAGAAAAAAAATTCCACACCTATCAAGTCCTCAAAAAGCTCTACTATGACACATGAAGAAGAAGAAATGCAACAGTGTATATCAAAATTATGGGACCAGGTGCAACAATTTTCGCTATCACAAAGAGAAAATAATAATGAATTCGAAGCTAATATTGATGGTTTAGAAGAAAAAATAAAATAATTCATGGAAGGTTTGACAAAGTTGTTAGAAGAAAGGCTTCCTAGTGTTGACAAGGTATGCCATGAAACTCACGATGGAAACAAAAAAACATAATTTTAGAGACTCTAACTCTAGGTTGAAGACCTACCATATTCCAAATATTAATATGAGGAATTTTTGATGGAAAGGATATGATAGTATAGATAATACATATGGATTAGTTCTTTGATATATACAATGTGCGACACACACAAAAGGTACATGTTGCATCTTTATATTTAGAACCAAATCAATTTGTATGATATCAATAGATTTTTTCTCGTAAAGGACTTGTCACTTGGACAATTTTTATGTAGGAATTGATAGCACATTATGAGGATACAAAGAGAAATACCTTCTTTAGCCAAATTATAAATCTCAAACAAAAGGGTTCAGTTGGGGAGCACATTGAGGACTTTCAAAGATTGAATATGAAGGTAACTGATATTCCAGAGGAGCATCGAATTGATGTCTTCGTAGGGATTTTAAAATATTATATACAACATTAGGTTTGACTTTGGGAACCTAAGTCATTGGAGAATGAATTCAAGATGGAAAGGAAATTTGAAAGCCAAATTGTGGCAACAAGGAGTTCTACCACTCACAACTATAGATATGGAATTGTTGCCACTACTAGCTTCCCACAACCTACAAGTTTGACACCACAACAACTGGAGGATAAAAGAGAAAAATGGATTTGTTATAGTTATGATAAAAAATACACTTAATGTTATAAGTGTGTTGAAAATAAATTATTTTACATAGATTGTGAAGAGGAAGAAAAGTAACAAGAAACATCAAAAGAAGAAGATATATACCAAGAATCAACCCCAGGGGTTGAAAAACAAGAAATGAATCCAACCATATCATGTAATGCATTAGCAGGAATTACCATCCTCAAACTCTCAAGATAGAAGGATATATCAAAAATAAAAAGATAATAGTGCTTATTGAATAAGGTAGTACCCATAAATTTATTCATTGTAATATAGCCAAGGATTTGAATTGCTTTCTATATCCAACACTAGAGTGTCAAGTGAAGGTTGAAAATGGAGGAACTGTAAATTGCTCACGGAAGTGCCATAATATCAATTTATTCATGAGGGGAAATGTATTGAATAACCTAATGCTTACCATTCCAGTTGATGGAATACTTTTGTATTATGATTCCAATGGTTACAATCTTTGGGGATGATAAATTCTATTTTTTAAGAAATTTTCTTGAATTTTTCTGGGAAGGAAAGGAAATTGATTTTTTTCTCCGATTTTTTTCCTCAAATCAAGGGAATGTATTTATACAACCCTATTTATAAGAATGAAATTTTGGCAATACTACATGCTCTGAAGAAATGGCTCCCTTACCTAATGGGAAGACACTTCAAGGAAAAATCAGATCATGATAGTCTTAAATACTTCTTGGAACAAAGATTTTCTTCAGAAGCGCAACAAAAATGGGTCACAAAGATTTTGGTTTATGACTTTGAAGTCATTACAAAAAGGGGAGGAAAAATGTTGTTGTAGATGCACTCTCAAGGAGGGATGAGTATGTGGAAGCATTTCTCTATTCCATTTCTATTATCTAACCTAATTGGATAACTAAAGCAAGGAATGAATGGAAGAATGATGAAGAGGTATGGGCACTCATTCAAGAGTTTCAGCAAGATCCCAGTTCATCTAATACATTTATCAGGAAAAATGATACATTGTGGTATAAATATCACTTATATCTATGTAAGAACTCCCAACTCAAATAAAAGGTTATTTTAGAATTGCACACCTCTCTAATAGGAGGGAACTCAAGATTTTTAAAATCTTACCACAAGGTCAAGAAGGAATTTCTTTGGAATGGAAGAATGTTTGATTTGCTAAAAAAATAAAGTGGAAACAGTTAAGACCCTAAGTATTTTATAACCATTAGCATTCAAAGTCAACATTGGGAGGAGGTCTCAAGTTATTTTCTCATAGATTTAACAAAATCTGAAGGAAAGAGTCTCGTCATGGTGTTTGTTGATAGACTTACTAAGTATGCACACTTTTTTGCATTATCTCATCATTTCAAATCGAGTACAATCACTATTGCATTCGTGCAAACAGTTCAAAAGCTACATGGGAACCCAAAGATTACTGTAAGTGACAAAGTTCCCATTTTATTTATTTTATTTCATTTTGTAACCCAGAGGAACCGAGTAAACCTCCTGACATGTAACTACCAGTAAAGCTTTTGCAGGCTACGATATGTCCTCCTCCTGTATCCCGGGTCACAATGAGGGGGGGATTTGAACCTTGGTATTTCGAGTTTCATTGATTTCACATTTCTCAGATTAACCAATTGATCTTCCCCCCTGGGATGACGAAGATCCCATTTTCACTAGAATTGCTTAGAAAAAATTATTTTCTTGTCTTGGTGCTCAATTACCTCATAGCTCGTCTTATAATCCTCAATCTAACGGGAAAATTTAGATAGTGAAAAAATTGTTTGGAAGGATATCTTCATTGCTTTGTATCTGATAAATAAACACAATGGGTCAAGTGGTTACCTCTCGAAGAATGGTGGTCTAACACTTCCTTCCATATCGCAACAAAAATTACCCCATTTATGGTGCTTTATGGATATCATCCACCATCCATCACATTGTATTTAAGAGACAATTCTAAGGTTCAGGAAATGGAATATTACATCGAGCATCAACAACAAGTTCTTAAACTCTTAAAGGATAACTTGACTATGGTGAAAAATTGAATGAAACAATAGACATATCGACATCACAATGAAACAAGTTTTGATGTGGGAGATTATGTATTTTTATAGCTATAAATATACAAACAAATGTCACTCAAGCAAGCTAAGAAGAATAAAAAATTATTAGCCAAGTATTATGGAACTTATAGGGTGTTGAAAAAGATTGGTACATTGGCATACAAATTGGATTTTCCTGCATCTTTGCAAGTATACCCAGCTTTCCATTTTTCATGCTTAAAGAAGTTATATGTGACAAGCACCCAGTTCAAACTATATTGCCAAAAGTTGACAAGGAAGGAAAAATCATATTTGAGCTTGAAGCAATTATAGAAATAAGAATCCATTAGCTATGAAATCAATCAATTTTAGAGTATTTCATAAAGTGCAAGAACTTACCTACTGAAAATTCCACACGAGAGGATGAGAATTTCATACAGAAGCATCCAAAACTACTCAAGCATTCAAGAAAACAATTTTTTGGAAGGAAAGGGCCATGTTAGGTCCCTATAATACTAGTGTAGACCGCATATTTTTATTGTTATGCCCCATAGAAGTCCACTATTGTTATTTTTGAGCCCTTAAATTATTATTATTATGTAGGCCTAATTATGTTGTGACCCTCTAGACTCCTATATATACCCAGGGGGTCTTGTCATTTAAATCATCCAAGAATTGTTCATTTATGTGATGTAAAGAAGGTTTCCACCTCAAAGAGGCTTATTTTCAAGTCATTGATCCATCTTTTATTTTATTTTGTGATTTGGTTACATAACATGGAATGAATGTCACACAAGGGTATATGAAATACATTGATAAGTGATAGGATTTTAAACAGGCTTGCACAAATACTCTCATAATTTAAAGGGTTATCTCTGATATATGGCACCATAGTGCCCATAGTGCTATACTTGATCATCGACATATAGTAGTCAATTTTATAAATTGTGATTATCTTTCCTTAATGGGGAGGGATACCACTATCTCAACCCTGTAAATTGGTGCCAATCTTTGCTTCCTACCAAGAGAAAAACTCCTACAAGTGCCTAAAACCTGCAAGCAAAGAGAGTTGCTCCAAATGATCATTGTAGCTTTCCTTCTACGCCTAGGTAGTGTGAATGACTGAGGTAAATCTCTACAATTATATCCATGGAAGTCCTAGAGTAGACTCCCTAAGGCCTCACTAGGGAGACACTCAAAGTTCCTAGAAATGAGGATGGAATTAGGTATGCCATTTGTAATTTGGATGGAGATAAATTGTCTTGATCAATTGTGATGATATTTTCATTTGGATGGAATTAGGTATGCCACTTTTTATTTGGATGGAGATGCCATGGAGTGGTGGTATGGTGGAATCATCCCTTAGGATCATGCAAGCATCATATCTTACAGGGAGTTCACAGGGAGGCTCAAAGAGAGATTTTACCAAGAGGACACGAGGCATTCTTAGAGGGAGTGGATAGAACAAGGCAGTTGGATGATGGGATCATGAGGGGATATTAATTTAGATCGTGGGGCCTATGGTGCAGGTACACTAACAACGAGCCTGAGGCGGAGCTTGAGCAGGAGGCTAGGGCATGCAGGATTGTAAGGAGGACATAGATTGGCTTAAAATAACTCTAGAGTCACCACCATCAGTTACCCTTGTGATGGTGAAGGTTGAGGAATTGGTAGAGAGTGTAGAGAATACATCTATCAAACCATCCATTGATGATGTGTAGCGGGTTATTTATGAGTTTTTAGATGATAGCCACCCACAACATATTAATGAGGTATCAGGAGACATAGAGGTATCCAGTGGTGTGATGAAGCTTAAATATGATAGCACCCATGAAAGTTTCATCATCTCCAAGTTGGCCTTGTAGAATTGAAAAAGAGGGCCATGATAGTCCAAGAGATCATTCTGCAACAAAAAAAGGAGATGAAGGGCATGAGAGTGGTTTGTGTCGAGTTAGAGACCAAGTTGAGTAACGTTGGGGAACAGTTGGATTCCCTAATGGTATAGCTAAAGGAGTACATATTAGAAAATCAGATCAACCCTATTTAGGCATACATATATCGGGTTCGCGACATTGATGGGTCACCTCTGCACATTTGAGAGAGAGAGGGGCAGAGTTACCTGGTCAGATCTCATGTGTTAACCATGATAGTGAGATGAGATGACATGAGTTGTGTAGTGTGCAATGTTCGCATGTTGAGGTTGTTGCGTATGTAGGTACACATTCATTCGATCCAATCCCTGGGGTTGGATGGCAAGAGATTATGAGTTGGTACTCGGTGGAGTGGGCTAGGCTTATGGAGATGGTTGTAGTTGGGAATGAAGCTTAGTAGGAGAAACTAGAAATTGGAGATACAAGAGGCCTAGGTTGGAATTGGGATCTAGGTGGTGATTCCTACCATATACTTGAGACATGGGATGATGGTTGTTGGGATTTAGGTGGGATTCCCCACCACATCATATATTTGGCAAGTGAGGGTATTAGTGGTATGACGGATATAGTGACTAAGCATCCGCACACTTTCAGATCTTCATCAGTGTTAGTGAAAGGTTGGATTGACAAGGGAGAAGGTCGACTCCATGATTTGTTTGAGCATGTTGGTTGTGTAGGGAATTGTAGGATGATTAGTATACTTTCACAGGAATTTGTAACTTATAGTAAGATGCATTGGCAAGCGACCGGACATGGCATTGTATAGGGACAATGCTCCCCCATTAGTATACTAGACACATGAGCTATTGAGGATAGGGGCAATAGCTTCTGTATTCAAGCTTCTTTGATCCATAATGAATTAAGCAAAGTCTTTTGGTAGAAATAACATAAGAGAAATTTTTGTCTGAAATGTTTCAAGCCAACAAGTGTGCTTCATCATCAGGACCAGATGAAGAGGCAGACCATGGCAAAGGCTTAAATAGAGAGCAATGTAGATACCAAAATTTTATGTAACGATTATATTTGAACAATAATATTTAAATTATGAT
>APFE030172925.1:287929-305774 GCA_000404065.3 Pinus taeda | reverse complement strand
ACTTAATTATATTTGTTTTTAATATATTAATAAATTAATATCATAATTTAAATATTATTGTTCAAATATAGTCGTTACTCAAAATTTTGATCTGTACATTGCTCTCTATTCAAGTCTTTGCCATGGTCTGCCTCTTCATCTAGTCTTGATGATGAACCACGCTTGTTGGTTCGAAACACATCGGCCAAAAATTTCTCTTATATGATTTCTACCAAAAGACTTTTTTTAAGGCACAATAGTGTCATTCCCATTAGCATATGAGGAGTTAGGTCACTTCCTATCAAAGAGTATGAGGTGATGTAGCTCACATCATGGAGGGTTTACTTGCAGAGTGGTGGATGCATTGGTGCACGTGTGATGATTGATGGTACAGGGTGGTATGATAATGAGCATTGGTATCCAATGGTGCATGGAGTTGTGAGATGGAGTTCAATGCTATGCAAATGAGTGAAGGGGTACATGCTTGTGTGCAATAGAGCATGATGATGCACAATGGATTGTTGGAGTATTGCCTCAGGAATCTCCTGAGCGGGACAACTGACATACTCTTGGGTTTGGCAATCCCAATTTTGGAGGGTGGGTTGGTCACAGTGCTAACCATGACCTTCCATACGAGTTCTTGGATTTACTCATTAGAGACCACACATTTATCACTCTCCAACATTGTGTACTGATGCCTGGAACTTTGGTATTGTCACTTGATTCTCTCATCACGAGAAATAGGACCCAAGAGGTTCATCTAAGACAGTTGGATGAGACACAATGCATCAAGATAGAAGCTTTCCATCTATGGAATATGGTCAGGGTGCGAGTTGGCAGGTGTAGGGTTAGGGATGGTCTGATCTTCTACAGAGGTAACATATGATCCACCCTCAATCCCACACTTAGGGAGATGCATGACACCTTTTTGGTGAGCCATTTTGAGATATCTGAGGAGCATATACAACAGTTGATGGACCCTTCTTATAGGAAGATATTCAGAGTCTAGATAGTATTGGGCAACACCTACAAGAGGCAAGATAACATATCTCACAGTATGGTATGGGAGGCATGGGGCAGTGTTTCATGCACTAGATTGATTAGTGATGTATGGATTCCATATAATGATTGCTTATAGGGACCCAAGACGAGGTATGGGTTGGTGCCAACAGTTTTCAAGACTATGATGTAGTCGATGTGGCTAGGGATCTGGGGGTTTGGTTGGTTGATTGGTAACTTTATTTTGTGATGAGAGAGATTAAGGCAGAGAGTGACCTATATCACTCTTTGCTTGAAATATGGGGGATCGTTGAGGCCTTCGTCACATGACAAGGCAAATTTCCATTCTCACTGCTCTGGATAAAGTTTAGTGTTGGATGGGTAGGCCTTGACATCATGGAGATGCTTGGGACATATGTGCTGGGACTCCTTAGATATTTTTCCATCAGGTTCCAAGAGAGGAGGATATAAGTTACACATAATGGGAAATTCATGATAAGAGTTGTGCAACAACAACATGTTGGCAACCTTTTGAGATTAACATGGTATCCGAATATAGCAGGATTTGATACTTCAACTACTCTTAGGGATGACATGGTTTTTGTAGGGAAATATCATTCATATCTTCCATTGTGTTTTAGCAATTCACATATGACATGGGGACTTCATTAGTATAGAAATATGTTCTACAAGAGGAGGTGAGGCTGGTTTGGGATCCTAGTGACATAACATTTATTCATGTGATGGTGGTGCAACAATGAGTTGTTCAGTGGCACATTTGGGACCCTGGAATTATCTCAACCAATGTGTGGATCAGTAGCATGCTGTGATATTGCTCGAGGACAATAAATTTTTGGTATGGAGGATTGTCATGTCCCCAATTTGGTGCATTCTAAAATCACTAAGGAGTTTTGCTAATTTTTTATAATATTAAAAAGGGGGAAATATTATTTTGTGAGAAAATGAAAAAAAAAATTATTTTATTGGAATGGTAGAAAAAGAATATTTTATTGAACGAACAGAGAAAAAATATTATTTTAGTGGAGATTGGTGGAAAATTATTATTTTATTAAAATGGAGGAAAGGTCACCTAGTGGAAAATTGCCCCACCAATAAAATATTAATTGAAAATGCAGTCTAGAAGTATGGGGAGAAATTATAAAAGGAGGATGGACTCATTTGTTGATCATATTTTGTCTATTAAATTTCACCTTTCATATTCTCTTGGGTTTGTTTAGCACAAGAAGAAACATGTTATTTAACATAGGAATTCCCAGCAAAAATTCCACCTTCATTTCGGGAAATGTGAATTTCCAGTTTGAACCATTTTTAGGTTTTCATGCTTATAAAAGCAAACCCATATTCCATCATTCCACTCTATTTGTACATAGTTCCAACATTTATATTAATAAAAAAAATCAGATTTACTACTCATATTCTATGGTTTATTGATTGTACATGCATGTGTGAATTTATTATTGTTATAGCTTAGTGAATGTATATGTTATTTACTATTATTTTTCCATTAGGAAGATTACAAAACAAAATTAGGGATGATTTCATATAAATTTCTCTACTGAGAGTAAACCAAGTCAATATTTTGGGCACATACAATGGTCTAATCCGTAGCATTCACTCTAGCCTTAGTGACATCCTTGGATGTAGGTGGTAACAAGGATCAGTTAAACTGATATTTCAATAATTGGTCGGGAATATAGGTCCTACTTAGTCACTTTGTATGCTTCCACTTATTACTAGGATCATAAATATGTGTATATGTTTCCTTCTTAAAGGTAGATAGGATGTTGGTTCTAACCACTTTCATTGAAGAAAACTGAAATCGATTCAATAATTTCTATGCCAAGGAAACATAGTCACTATAGGATGACTTATCCAACATGATAATCCATTTTGTAGCATTAGTAATCAAGCTTGTTTGGAAGAGAAGCAACCTAATAGAATAAGACACCAAGGAATTAGAAGAACATCATAAATGATAAGTGGTCATATGTGTGGTTTTGTTCTCTCCTAGCTTTCCTTCAAACTTGGGAATTTCAAATGATAATTTGGTGGGCATTGGAGGCTACCTAGGATCATGGCATATGGTGTCACTAGTTAACTTTTCCAACTATGGAAATTCAAGGGATGATAGGATGGAGTATAGTGTTGGTTTAATAGATATGAAGGTAAAGAAGGACCGCCAAACAAACCTTGTCATCCCCCCATAGAAAATTTCTAGAAGACAAGGTTTGATCAAAGGGTTGAATATAACTAGAGTATTAAGACCCTGGACCAACCATCATAATGAAAAGATGATTTCCCCCTAGTGACAAGGAATTCCCTAAAACATAACTACCAATGGGATTATACCGAGCATCAAAAGGAATACCTTCTAATGCAAAAGAACTATAGTAAGTTGGAAAACTTATAGGCATAATGACACTACAAAGGATATTACCCACAGGTAAATTAACCCCTCCAGAGGATGGAAAAACTTTAGAGAAGGGAATTCCTCCAAACATAAAAGTACACCAGGGATTATAATTTCCCTCAAAAAGAGTATTTTCTTAAACAAACCAAGGACAAATGAATGTTTCCCCAACAAGTTCACTGAAGATGATTGACCCATACTAGATATTTTTACCATAGCGGTAGATGAACCAAGTGGAAACCACTTAAATCCTATGGGTTCAATCATATTTTCTCCCATTCCAAACACAAATTTGGGTGGAGAGAGGGACATAGACAAAGTTAGACAACTTGTTGGTGATGTAGTAGCAATTGATGGGATTCCCCATTGCAAAGATAGAGGTATAGTCAAAATTGAGGTTGTGGGCCTTATCACACTAATTAGTGGTAAAGAAGACATAACAAATGATACTCCTGATGGAGATGGTGATAAAGGAACCATTTCCCCCATGATAGAAGCACCACTCTTATCAAGCATGGGATTAGAGAACACAAAAAATGGTTTAATGAAATAGAAACTCAACTGTACAAGTATGGGGTTGAGAGGATTAGTTAAAAATGGGCTAATTTGTGTTGGTGAAATTTCATCTACAAATTTGATAGTCATCAGGTCTTCCCCTTTGGAACCAAGGTTATCCTCCCCACTACTAGTTTTATATTAGTCATCCAAAACTAGAGCTATCCAATGAATTCAAAGTGGTTGACGCTCCTCTTTGTGAGAAAGATTCAATATTCTTTAAGAATGTTGGATAGTTTGGTCAGCCATGGTTAATATATGTTTATTATTTAATCAATCAATTTTAGACACCCCAATGGAAAACTAGACCGAGGCCAAACAAATCGCACTATAAAGTCACTAAGATATTCTATAGGTAAGCCAACTAAGAAAGAGGTACCTCTTGAAATCCAAGACACTTGAGGTGATGAAAGCCCCAAGTCCCTTGGATTAAAAAAGTAATAGAGAAAAAGTTATCCAAAAATCATTATAACAACCTTAAATGGTGCAATTGACCCTCATGGGGTTGAATGTTACTCTCCAAGAGCACTGGTATGGTGATTAACATCTGCCTTAGGTATTGTGGGCACTTCCCACCAAAAGTCACCTAGTTAAGATACCTAAAAAAAAGGGCACTAAGGATAACTATTCTCTCTTTAGTGATCTACACATTTTTTGGAAATTAATACTATGAGTTTGGAAGCCTTCCTCACTTGCATATGGAGGAGGTTGTGTGTATGAGAGAGGGAGAGAGAAAGAGAGAGCATGTGTGTGAGTGGTATTTATGCAAAATGAATGATTCCATAATTTTATATAATATATTTTATATTATGTAATTAAATGATGCTAAGGATTATGGGATATTATGATCCAATAATATTCCCAAAAACAATCCAAATTGATGGTCCCAAATGTTGAGGAAAATGTCTCCATGTTAAATAGCTCATCAAGACCTTCACAATGCAATTTGAATAGGATCAAAAAAACATAATATGGAAAATTCATGGCCTTTAGAAGTTGAAGTAAAAATAGGGGGTAAATACTAACATGTGACACACCAGAGGTTAACACATGGCACACCTAGAGGATGACAAGTGGCATACTCATGGCTCATATATGGCACGGTGATAGAGTAACACATGGTTCCATGACAAGTTAACACATGGCACCAAGGAAAGATAACGTATGGTCAAATTAAATGTTGTCATGTAGCACCACATGGACAAATAAATGACCAACACATGGAACCACATGGATCATCTAGAAAATATGCATGGTAGTGCTTGAATGAAACATGGAACTAGATGTTATTATTTGGATTAATCCATATATGTTTTAGTTAAATTAGTTTATCCGTAATTATTTGGTTTAGTCATATTAGGTTTACATGGGAACTTTTTAATTAATATCACATAAATTATATCTCAAACTATATGTTATGTGGATGTCGTAATGCCAAAAGATATTTTAAATCCCATAAGAGGTGAAACAACAAGAGTTGATTTGGAGTAGCATCGGATGTGCTCTAAGCCTCAAATTTTGTAGGGAGGCTTGGGCACAGGTATTCCAAAGAACCGAAAAATAATTTTGAAAAATTAGACCCATAAGTGATTTTATTAAAATAATTAATATTTTTAATGGGTTTCCTAAGCCTAAACTTAGGAAAATTAAAATATTAATGGGTATTAATCTAATACACCTAGAAAAATCCACGGATCAAGTGAAATCGATTAGAGCCTTTGATTATGTTCTAATCTAGGTCGTTGTTTTCCCAATAGGAAGATATAAGAAGGGATTTGAGGGACATTTGGAAAATACACAGAGAGATTGAGAAAATTGATTTTCTGGGGTGAGAAGTTCTCAGGAGGAAATTCGATTGAGGAGATCTTGTAGCAGAGGGCCAGTGATAATCCAGAGATGTAATTTTCAGATAGTACAAGGCAGAGAGAGGACAAAATATGTCCAGAAGAAGGTTGACACTGGTCTACATAGTGCTGACGTAGAGGCATTACAGTCGGAGAGGGAAAGTTGAGTTTCTATTGAGGGATTCAAAGTTTAGGTGTCGGAAGCTAGGGTGTGAGTCTGGGAGGCAGGAAAGTAGACTTTTTAGCCAACATAGGATCGAGAGTAGAGAGGCAGCATAATACCCAGGAGGGGTGATGTAGAAGCTACCTAGGGTTACGTAGTTCTACATAGAAGCCATGCAAAGGGTGACACAAAGCCTCTAGAGTTGAAGGAGTAGTCATTGATTCTTTAGTGATAGGGTGAGATCATTTCACTAGTCTTTTGTCCTGTATTTTCTCTATAAAGGATTGCTAGTTGAGCATCCTAGATTGATACTCAGAATTTTCTCCTATATAATAATAAACCCTAAGAGCTGCTGCATTGGATTTCCCACATTGTGTTTTTCCGAGGACTATTTATCCAAAAATAATTGTGTCCTATTTGTTGCATTGTTCTTTCTTACTCATTATCTTGTTTCCGCAATTATATTAATTAAGTGAAGGTTGCAGATGTATTTACTCTAAAATTTACTGTAGAATACAATAAATAACTTGTGTGACTTAATCAAGTAGGAGAAGTAACATCAGTTTGCTGCAGTAGGGATTCCAATGTAGGAATTTTCACATGGTATCAGAGATATTGCAGGAGAAGCAAGAGGAGCAGAACTAGAAACCCTAGCACTGAGAAAAAGTGGAAATAAAAATTTTTCAAGAGGCAGTAAGTCGAAACCAAAAGGGTTTTCACAGTTCCTGACAGAGGGTAAAAAATCCAAGGGAGTCTCTCTCCGAGTGAGTTGACATAGAGAAAGAGCTTCCAGTTCGATTTTTGCATTGGTAGAGGAGGCATTGTTGAGCCTAAGCATAAGGAGAAGATCATGGATGAATATTTTTTAGTAGGCATATTAGTTAGACTGAAAAGACATTAGAAGAAAGAAGCAATGGAGCATAGTGAGGGAATACTTCCTTAGTGATTTCTTCTTGAGGAAATCAACATTTCTCGATTTTTGAGCAGTAGAGGAGCAACAAATTACCAAGATCCATCACAGAGTGCATAAGTCATCCTAGGAGCTACGTAGTAGGGAGAAACAGGGATTTGTTCGATAATTTTTGGAGATGGAAATTGGTGGCTTGAGGGAACATGACAGGTTGGACGAGTCTTCAAACTATGTCATCTAGAAGGCTAGGATGACCTTTTTGCTTGATGAGCATGCCCTAAAAATGTATGTTGAGAATGTAGTGGATGAACCTGTGGATGCAGATCCGATGAAAAAGTACAAGGTTGAGATGGCTAAGAAAAAGAGGATGATCCTGGATGAGGTCAAGGATCATGTGGTATCCCACGTTGCAATAAAAGGAACTGCTAAGGAAAGGTGGGATGCCTTTACCACATTATATCAGGGAACTTCTAAGTAGTGGAAGATGTACTTAGAGCAGAAGCTAACATCTGCTAAGATGTAGAAGGGGGAGCGTGTGGATCCCTTCCTTACAAAATTGAAGGAGACTCATAATGAGCTATCGGCTATAAGACATACTCCTAAAAACTCGAAGTTAGTGAGACAAGCTCTAAATTCCATCTCAGATGATTAGCAGATTTATGTCTAGAGTATCCTAGGTAGAGAAACATTGCCAAATTGGCATGAGATGTGGGTAGCTTTGAAACAATAAGAGATGAGGAGAGACATGCTCAAGGTAAAACTTGATGGAAGCAACAAAAGTAATGCATCGAAGCCCAAAGTGGAGGAAGAGGATCATGCAACCCTTGCATTGAAGGGAAATCCAAGGCAATAGAGACATGAGAAGGATGTCTCCAAGGTGAAGTGCTTCAAATGTAGTGAGATGGGCCACTATGCATTGCAGTTTCTTTTGAAGAAAAAGGACAAGGATGAGAAGAATGACCCTAAGGTTGTCGCTGCAAATATTGATGAGGAAGAGTTCGCCATGAAAGTTGAGATACGCCTAGGAGGGAGGTGGGACAATATAGAGTTGTAGTCGGGAAGACTCTAAATGGGTAGGATACTTGAGGAGCCCACCTCTTGGATCGTCACCTTGCTACAAGAGCCCATGATCAGGAGTAGCAGGATGGTGGAGTTTCAGCTGGTGCCATGGAGTGTTGATTCGACAGATGTAGTGGCGGGGAGAGCCAGAGACTGAGCAGTGAGGCAGCAATGCGAGGAGGCACATTGTAGAGCTTCAGAAGCACAGTGGACGTAGAGGCAGAGTGGTACTAACAACAGTCAGGATGTCAGCACCGAGGAGTATCCACTGGATACTTGTCCAATTTTTAGGTCTTTTCAGTTGCTTCCCTGAGCAGCTAAGTTGCAGTACAGATGAAGTGTTAGTAGTGGGAGTGATAGCAACATAACAAATGCAACATTTGAGAGGGAGCTGCATTACAAATGTAGAATTGGTAGTGGCAGTGTAAAAGGCAGCAGTACAATAGCAGCAACAACAGAGTGGTTGGTGGACAGTACATCAACCATGAACAACAAAAATATGATGCTTTAGAGTCAAATTTGTATGTAGAGAGGCAATGTATTCCTAGAGCACATTCCTTGCTAAGAGGGAGTGTTAATTTCAGGTAGCATTGGATGTGTTCTAAGCCTAAAATTTTTTGGGGAGACTTGGGCATAGGTATTCCAAATAACCCATAAATCATTTTTGGAAATCACACCCAGAAGTGATTTTATTAAAATAATTAATATTTTTAATGGGGTTCCTAAGTCTAAACTTAAGAAAATTAAAATATTAATGGGTATTAATCTAATCAGGGGTGAAACTTCTACAAAAATCATGGATCAAGTCAAATTGATTTGAGCCTTTGATTATGTTTTAATCTAGGCCATTGGTTTCCCAACAGGAAGATATAAGAAAGGACTTGAGGGTCATTTGGAAAATACACAGGGAGATTGAGAAAATCAATTTTCTGAGGTGAGAAGTTCTCAGGAGGAAAATCGATTGAGGAGATCTTATAACAAAGGGGCACTAAGAATCGGGGAGAATGAATTTCGAGAGAGTACAAGGCAAAGAGAGGACAAAAGACATCCAGAAGAACACTGGTGTCAGCCTACACAGTGGTGACACAGAGGCAATGTAGTTAGAGAGGGGAAGTCAAGTTTCTGCTGAGGGAATTTGAAGTTCAGTTGTCAGAAGCCAGGGTGTGAGTCTGGCAGGCAGGAAAGTCATTTTCTCAGCCAATTTATGATCCAATGTAGAGAGGCGACATAATACCCAAGAGGGGTGATGTAGAAGCTACCCAGGGCAACATAGTTCTACGCAGAGCCTCTAGAGCTTAATGATCAATCACTGGTTCTTCAGTGATAGGGTGAGATCATTTCACCAATATTTTGTCCATTATTTTCTCTGTAAGGGATTATTGGTTGAGGATCCTAGATTTGTACTTAATTTTTTTTCCTGCATAATAATAAACCCTTAGAGCTGCTGCATCAATTTTACTGCATTAGATTTTTCCGAGGACTATTTGTCCAAAAAGAATTGTGTCTTATGTGTTGCATTGTTCTTTCTTGATCAATATTTTGTTTATGCAAATATATTAATTAAGTGAAGGCTGCATATGCATTTACATCGAAATTTACCATATAATATAGTCAATAACTTGTATGATTTAATCAAGTAGGAGAAGCAACATCAATTTGTTGCAGTAGGGATTATAGTGTATGAATTTTCACATGTCGTAATCCAAAAAAATATGTTAAATCCCATAAGATGTGAAACCAACAAGAGTTAAAATTTTGACCTCCTCTATATGAATCAATAGTTATATAATTGGACTACAACTCTTTCATGTAAAGTATAGTTCCCAAGAATTTCTATAAGGTGTATTTTTGTGGTAGTTTTGAGAATAAAGGTCGTAATGCATTTTTATTTGTGGAAAGAGGTCAGGGAGAGTGTTCCAGTAGTGCTATAGCTTTCCTAAAATAGTCTCAAATACATTTTTGTTGTGATTTTGAAATAATTTTGATGCTAGAATGGATTTTGATATATTTTTACATATGTTTAATGAATTGGATACTCATTTGAAATAGCCTGAAGACATAATCTAGAAGTGGTAAGATCCATTAATAATTTGTTGTTATTTGTATTTCTTATTGCAATTTATTATACAATTACATATTGTAAATGTTCATTAAACTTTATTAAGTTCTTTTAATTAATAAAGTTGTGGTAAGTTATGGTTCACATGAAAAGGAAATTAAAGCATTAATTTCAAATCAAGTTTGGGATGAAATTAGGTTTAATAAAGGATCTATAAAGTGTTGAATACTAATTAATTCTAAGACCAAGTGTGGAGAAGGATCACTTTAATATTCTAATCCTAATATTGGCATGAGATGAACATTTCCATGAAAAGTAATAGAACATGAAAAGGAAGAAAGCCTCATTGAGTCTAAAGGGGCATTTTGGAAATATTTTCTCAACATGAAACCCATAATGGGAGAGTTATAAAAAGAATGGAGAAAAATGGGGAAGGCCCAAGATAAGTTAAATATGGAGGAGCTAGTAGTGACCTTCCTCATACTCATCCTCATCCTTCTTCCTCCCCACCACCATCTCCATCTCAAAAAGGACAACCAAATAAGGTTGATTATAAATTACCTTTGTTAAAATTTGATGTAAAATTTGATTTGACGATGTACAATGGAAAAAATGATGAAAAGAAGATAGATAATTGGATCAAGAAAATTCAAGTCCATTACAGGATTTAGAGAACTATGAATGAAGGAGCCAAGTTTCAACTAGCTACTCTTTGGCTTGGAGGCACACATTTATATGGTGGGAGAGTAAGGTTCAAGAAGATATTTTTATGGAAGTTAAAACACCATATTCTTGGTATGGATTTGTATCTGCATTAAATAATTAGTTTTATCCATTAGGATAATATATTATAGAAACATTCATGGATTGGAAAAATCTAAGACAAGGTAGAAGACAAAACGTGAAAATTTCTACTTAAGAGTTCCAAAAGAGTGAATTAACACTGGAAATTCCTCTTTAAATGCAAGAATCTCTTTTGAAATATATTGGTGGCCTGCATAGTTATTTGAAACACATTATTCTTATGTTTAACCCAAATAATCTTGATGAAGTTTGTTTCCAAGCTACTCACATCAAGTCAAGTCAAAACAATGTCCACGAGAACCTACCAAGGAAACCAATTCAACCATTTGCAAGAAAGAACAAAGGAAAAAATAAAATCAAAATAACAAATAGAATGAATAAAGAAGATGAGAGGCCTACATATTTACATTGCAAAAAGGAAGGAAATGGTGATGACATGTGTTATAAACTTCATCCAAAACTAAAACCAAAGTGGTTAAAAGAAGAAGTGTTATAACCCTATTTTCCACTCCATTATAGTGAAAGGAACCCAAGTTCAACTTACCTCAGTTGTTGGATGGAATGCATCCCCTTTCACCTTTTCTTTTACTTATGTGAGATTTATTCCATGTTAAATGGGTGGAAATACATGATTGAGTTATTTCTAATAATTATTTTATCACAATTTTATAATTATCAGATAATAATTATTTCATAATTGAGATAATTGAGAAAAACTCATAAATATGAAAATGGTTTCCAAAGTTGGTCGTTCCCAAGGAGATCAACTTGACCCACTTGTGTATCAGCTAGATAGGGGTCCATTATTATATAGGTTTCCTAATGTCTCAGTCCCCTAGGTGTCTAGATAAATTCTCCTAGAGGATAGAATGAACCTATCTCACCAAGAGGAAAGGGGGTTAGATATAGCATCCAGAGCATAGTGCGAGAAATTTTCTATTTTGGGAGGAGGAGACCATGTTACAAGATTAAGGAGAGGATCTCATTTGTTGATGAAATACTTTCTATCTATCTTTTGATTAGTAGAATTGAATGTTCCCTCCTATTAGATCTGAATGTATAATCTATTCTTTGTGATTGTGTTCATTTGTTTAAGTTGACGATCCTCTGTGGAAGGCCATTTCTATTGATTGTTTGGTGGTGGTTGTGTGAACTTTCTAGATATATTGCAGAGGGCGAGATCTCTTGGTTAGAGTAGGAATTCTTTGCATCAAGCCTAACATATACCACCAATTTGCAAGGATTTCAGGTGCTCAAATCAAACCCTTGATAGAGCACTCTATGAATGAATGATTGATTTAATTGATTGGTTTGGGGACTCATTGGTTTGTTCACTTATTTCCATATACTTCCATGTTGTCGGGTAGCCTAGTAAGGGCCAAGACTACTAAGCAATAGCTCCTAGTGGTTGTGTGTAAATTGCTACAATAGAATTGGTGACTCTGCTAGGGATTTTTCCCTGCTCTTCTTTAGATATCTTCTCCTTCACTTTGGATATGGCTTTTGTGGTATTCCATTGAGTTCTTTGTGGCTATCAATTGGATCTCCATTAGTTCTAATTTCTTCAAATTTAAAGAGATTTTAAGTCTAAATTTTCGTTTTTGTTTTCATACGAGAGTAACATATTATGGTTTCTGTAGAATGTTTTTGTTAAATTAACCATAGATCTGATTTTCTCTTAGATTCTCTCCTGAAAACAGAAAAAAATCACTGAAAAGGGACTCTAGATGACGAATTTATGGCCAATTGAAGATTAGCTAGTCTAATTTCTTCCTCATCCACACCCACATAATGGTTTACAAAGTAGCTGGAGCCTTATATATGCTAGGTTTTCCATTACATACCTACGAATAGAGCTTCTCTGTTCAGGATTTCATTGTTGTGGTTGTGCTTAGAATCCTAAGAGCTTCTAAGATATCCTGTAGGACTCTTCCCTTAAAGCTTTGTTCTTCAACCTTTCGCTTGAGTATAGATCTACTACATATATGATCCATTACATTTACCTATTTGTCTTATGACGGTTTCTTGTCTTGTTGATTGGGTTTCAATCCATTCTTTATCTCTAAGTTTCTTCAAACTTTTTTAATATGTTGCTATTGTTATTATCATCTGTGAAACACAACAAAATCTGAATCTACTCATGTTGGTTTGTATTGGATGCTCCATTTGCTACTACTCTAGGGTTGTCCTTGGAGATTTGTAGTGTTTAGGTTGAGGCTATTGTCCTTATCTTTGGATCCAATATTATAATATTTCTTTAGTTGTTTTAGTAGCATTTGAGATCAACTCTTGATTTCATTACTGTAATTGCATTTTGTCTCATTTCTCTATGCCATTTTTCATTGAGTGATTATGTTTGGTCTTGTGCGCTTGTTTTTTACAAACAGGTAGTATTTTTTATTTATGGTTGTGCAAGTTGTCACTTTCAATGTTTATTTTTGTGTGTCTTATTTGTTTCTCACTTCAGATTCATTTTCATCATTCGCACCTAATATTTTCTAGGCCTCTTGGATTCTAGGGTTTGGTTTTGTCCTTGTAGCATTGTCTCTTGTTGAAGTACTGTACTACAAACCTCTGTTGTTGACATTGTCCTTTGATTTCCACCCCTTTTCTTTCTTGTTGATTGCTTGAATGTGTTTGTTTGTCTTCAATTCCAACTTTTTGCTGGATAATTGGAGCTGACTGGATGGCGAGTCATAGAAAGTGTGTTGGAATTGATGTCAACTAGATTAGCATTGATGTTAGTGGCAACATATATGTTGGCATTGATTTCCACTAGGCTAGTTTTGATGGAAATTCGGGTTAGCATTAATGAGCATGGTGTGTCAAGCTTAGAGGAAGTCTCATTTTTGTTGTAGTCCCTTGTAGAGAATCATCATAGTAGCAAGATTATTGGAGAAGCCATAATATTATGAATATGATGGTTGGGAGTCCAATTCTCTGAAGAAATTTATACCTCAATATTTTTAGCTTAGATGCTCTTGAGGTGAAATAGTTGGATTATGCTTGGAAATAAATTTCTAACGATATGTGGAAGTCTGTAAATGGCCTCCTGGATCACAATTTAGTTCCAGTCAAAGTTTAGGTTACCCAAAGTCAAAGGTGTGGTGTTAAAATGGTTGGAGGAACCTTAAGAGCACGTTAATTTGTTGTTTTTCCGAAAAGGGGAAAAGCAAGTTGGCAAACATTTTTAGTAGAGCCATTGGAGGAGAGTTAAGTAAACGTGAGCAGACAAAGAAACATCGGGGAGCTTTTTGATTGGTTGATAGTGCATCCCATCGCACAACTCATCCCAGAAAAAATAACTAGGAAGAATCAAAGTGCACACAGTAGAAAGGACAATATGGAAGCATGAGGAAGATGTGGGCCTGGAAACAATGGTAATATTTCCGATTGGTCAATGGTGGAGTACCCTGGAGGTTTTATTGAGTACACAAATGTTAGGTTCCTATACTTCTAGTGTAACCCCTTATTGTTATTAGTGCAACCCCCTTATTATATTGTTGTGCCCATGTAGTTCCCATACTGTTATTATTGTGCCCCATAGAAGCCCACTATTGTTATTGTTGTGCCCTTACATTATTATTGTTATTTTAGCTCTGATTCAATTATGACCCCTTAGACTCCCATATATGGAAAGGAGGTCTTGTTATTTGTATCATCTGAGAGTTATTCATTTTTGTAATGTAAAGGAGGTTTCCCCCTCGAATAGGCTTATTTTTAAGGTGTTGATCTCTCTTTTCTATCTTTTTGTGAGACGATTTCATAAAATTTGGTATCATAGCTTTGGATTCTAGGGTTTCGCTGCTCCAAACAGGTCATTCTAGCATTTGCGTTGTAACTTTTCTTCTGTGACGATTCAAAAGCTAACGAATCAACCCATTTGAGCCAAAATCTCACTGAATCTTGGGTCCAACTTTTAGAATGTTTTATGCTATATCTTCGGAGATATGATTCGAGCACGTTAGGATTTTTGCAAGCTCCATAATTCCATCTCAAATAGGTCATTGTGGAATTTTCGCTATAATTTGTTTTTTACGACAATTTAGATTTTGAAATTAAAACACATTTGAGCTGAAATCTTTCTCAGGATTGGGCCCAAATTTTAGATCCTGTTTCGGTATATTTTCGGAGATATAGTTGAAGACATTTAGGGTTTTTGCAATATCCCGAATTACATCCCAAACAGGTGACCTTGGGAAAATCATCATAGCTTTCCTTCTGAGCATCAAATTGAAGTTTCATAAGAAGTTACAAAAATAGGATGGCCTATAGATTTATGTGTATCAGTTTTAGGTCCGAAGGTCAAAACAGTGACAAGTGGCACTTCATGCAAGTTCGTTCTTCTGAAAAGGTATAAAAATTATCAGGTCATCTTGGGAGATTGTGCATAAATCTTTCTTGGAGAATCCAATTTCGATTAGACTCATAGGATTGGAAAGAGGATGGAGGGGGCTACTGCAGGTCATAATTTCATAAGTGGGAGATCTGCAATTATAGAGTTATAGTTGTTTCAAGATCGAGCTCCTAAAATCAAGAAAAGGCGATATGAGGAAATTTGATGGTAAGGATCTAGTAAATTGGATACTACAGATGGAATAATATTTTTGATCTACATGAGGTGAAACTATTACAAAAGGTACATATTTCATATTTATATTTAGAATAATATCAACTTTTATGGTATGAAGGGATTTTTTCTTGTAAACCACTTGTCATGTTGTCAATTTTCATGGAGGAAATGATAGCACATTATGAGGATACAAAGAGAAACACCTTGTTTAGGCGATTGATAAATCTAAAAAAAAAGGGTTCAATGGCAGAGAACATTGAGGACTTTAAAAAATTGAATACAAGGGTAAATGATATTCCAGAGAAATAAAGGATTGATGTCTTCATAGGGACTTTAAAGGATAGCATTCAACATGAGGTTCGTCTTTGGGAACTTGATTCATTAGAGAAGGCAGTCAGGTTGACAAGAAAATTTGAAAGCAGAATTATGGAAACAAGGAATCCCACCACTCACAGCTATAAATATGGAAGTGTTTTTGCTCCTAGCCTTCCAGAACCTATAAGGTTTGCACCACAACAATTGGAAGAAAAAAGAGAAAAAAGGCTTTGTTACATTTGTGACAACAAATACACTAAAGGTCATAAGTGTGTTGAGAAGAAATTAATTTACATAGATTTTGAAAAGGAGGAAGAAATGGATCAAGAAACATTAAAAGAAAAGGATATACACCAGGAACCAACCCTAGAGAAAGAAGAAGTGAATCTGACCATATATTGTAAAGCATTGACAAGAATTACCACTCCTGAAACTCTCAAGATAGAAGGACATATCAAGAAGAAAAAGGTTCAAGAAGTGAAAGATCACATCGAGAAACAAGAAATGAATCTGACAATATCTTGTAATGCATTTGTCGGAATTACCACTGCTCAAACTATCAAGATAGAAGGAAATATCAAGAAGAAAAAGGTAATAGTGTTGATTGATTTGGGCAGTACCCATAATTTTATTCATTGTAACATAGTGAAGGAATTGAATTGCTTCCTATATCCAGCATCAGAGAGTCAAGTGATGGTTGCAAGTGGAAGAACCATAAATTTCTCTAGAAAGTGCCATAATATCAAGCTATCCATGGGAGACTATGTATTGAATATCACAATTCTTTCCATTCCAATGGGTGGTGCTCATGTTGTACTAGGAATCCAATAGATACAATCCTTATGTACAATAGCTTTTAATTTTCAAGAACTTTACATGAATTTTTTTTTGGAAGGAAAGGAAGTTGAATTAAGGGGTATCACAGGGAAACCAGGAAATATAATCAGCTCTAATGGAATGATAAATCCTCCAAAGAAAGAAAAACTATGTGTAATTGCACTATTATTTTAGCTAGAGGTTCCCATATCGAAATCATCTATTTCTCCAAATCTCCAAAAAGTCTTGGACAATCATTCCAAGGTACTTGAGACTCCCAAAGGCCTCCCACCTATTCGTGATAATGATCATTCTATTCATTTGATTCCAATAAGTGTTCTTCCAAACATTAGGCCTTACATATATCCATATGCCCAAAAGACTGAAATTGAACGTGTAGAAATTCTCTACAAATCTCGCCTTGATACCATCGTAGAAAATCTGTATGTAGGTTAACTCGATAGTGCAATATAAATCAAAGCAGAATACTATAGCCTACTTCTACTATCAATTTGCAGAAGCCTAAAGATCGAGTTGAACAATATAAGCAGAAGAAGAAGAATCAATGCACAATACACATGAAAATACTTTGGGGAAAACCTCAACTAAAAACCCCACTATCTGTATTATCATACAAGGTGGAAATACATAGGAATTATACAAATACTTAGCTCTCATAGCTAGCCATCTCTCAATAAAATCCTCACAGATGCTCATAGTCAATCTTGGCTTCTCACAAGCCTTTCTCTCTGCCCTCCAAGCTCCTATTTCCTTGCGTTGTTCCTAGTGGATGATTCTCACCTCACCAAGTGGAACACTGCTCTCACACACTCTCAGAAATGTGCAATCCTCAACGAATGATTCCTTCTACATGCATGAGTTTTCTTCGTAAGAAAACACATGCAACTGATAGTACACTGTCTTTGACATTTAGCTCAACTGGGTCTTTCTCAGAATAGACGCATGAGTTTCTGATGAGGGAATCTTCAGTTAACTAGAGTACACTAGTTGAGTGCATGCATGCATCAACTAACTATTAACTCTCTATTAGTTCCTCAAATAGTTTGGAACTAATTTCACTGGACTTAACTTAGAAAAATGAGCTGGCTAATTACAACTCAAATATAACTCAATCTTATCTCCTTCATTTAAGGCTTATCTCCTTAATTTAAGGGATAACTCTTGCATCACTTCAGAAAGACTTCTAACTTGAATTTATCCAACTAATTAAGTCAAAATAACTTAATTAATTATTTCCAAGTAGTTGTTAAGACTAAATTTGATTTTAATTCACAATTTAATTCAAGGACAAATTAAATTGGAATATTCTTGTTTCCA
>APFE030172925.1:233761-282075 GCA_000404065.3 Pinus taeda | reverse complement strand
TTCTATCTTTTTGTGAGCTGGTTTCATAGCATTTGGTATCAGAGCTTTGGATTCTAGGGTTTCACTACTCCAAACAGGTCATCATGTTATTTTCACTATAACGTTTTCGCTACAAAGTTTCAAAAGCTACAAAAAAACCCATTTAAGAAGGAATCGATCTAAACCTAGAATTTCAAATCTTGTCACGCTATATTTTCAGAGATATTATCTGAGGAAGTTAGGGTTTTTGCAAGCTCTAGAATTTCATCTCAAATAGGTCATCATGGAATTTTCGCCATAATATTTTTTCTACGAAGGTTCAAATTCAGAAACTAAAACCCATTTGAACCGAGATCTTGGTGAAACTCGGATCTGAATATCAGAGCTTGTCTCGCTATATGTTCGGAGATATAATCTGAGGAAGTTAGGGTTTTTGCAGACTCCTGAATTACATTCTAAACAAGTGACCTTGGTAAAATCCTCATAACATTCTCTCTGAGCAACAAATTGAAATTTCGTAAGAAGTTACAGAAAGAAGACAGATTGTAGTTTTTTTGTATTGGTTTAAGATCGTAAGGTTGAAACAGTGACACATGGTACGTTTTTCAAGGTCACTCTACTAAACTAGTCTATAATCAGGTCATCATGGAATATTTGACATAAATCTTCCTTGAATAATCCAATCTTGATTAGGCTTGTGGGATTAGAAAGAAGACTCAAAGGATTGCTACAGGACACAATTTCAGAACTTGGAGATCTGAGATTATAGATTTATGGCAAGGATCCGGTAAATTAGATACTACAAATGAAGCAATATTTTGATCTACATGAGGTGAAATTGTTACAAAAGGTACATATTGCATCTTCATATTTAGAAACGGATCAATTTTTATGGTATAAAGGGCTTTGTTCTCATAAACCACTTGTTACATGCTCAATTTTCATGGAGGAAATGATAGCACATTATGAGGATACAAAGAGAAACACCTTCTTTAGCCAATTGATAGATCTCAAACAAAAGTGTTCAATGGTAGAGCACATTGAGGACTTTAAAAAATTGAATATAAGGGAAAATGATATTCTAGAGAAGCAGAGGATTGATGTCTCCATAGGGACTTTAAAGGATAACATTCAACATGAGGTTCATATTTGGGAACTTGATTCATTGGAGAAGGCATATAGGTTGGAAAGAAAAGTGGAAAACAAAATTATGGAACACCACAACAATTGGAGGAAAAAAGAGCAAAAGGGATTTGTTACAATTATGATAACAAATACATTAAAGGTCATAAGTGTGATGAGAAGAAATTATTTTACATAGATTGTGAAGAGGAGGAAGAAAAGGATCAAGAAATGACAAAAGAAGAAGATATACACTAGGAACCAACCCTAGAGAAAGAACAAATGAATCTGACCATATCTTGTACTGCATTGGCAAGAATTTCCACTCCTCAAACTCTCAAGATAGAAAGACATATCAAGAAGAAGAAGGTTGAAGTAGTGAAATATCAGGAAGAAAAGGATCAAGAAATGTCAAAAGAAAAGGATACTCACCAGGAACCAACCCAGAGAAAGAAGAAGTGAATCCGACCATATCTTGTAATGAGTTAGTTAGAATTACCACTCCTTAAACTATAAAGATAGAGGGACATATCAAGAAGAAAAAGGTTCAAGAAGTGAAAGATCACATCGAGCATCAACAACAAGTTCTCCAACTTTTAAATGATAATGCCACTTTGGTGTATAATCGAATGAAACAACAGGTAGATCAACATCATAGTGAAAGACGTTTTGATGTAGGCGATTTGGTATTTTTACAACTACACCCATACAAACAAATGTCCCTCAAGAAAGCTATTTATGAGAAGGAAATGTTGGCAATACTACATGCACTTAAGAAATGGCGATCTTACCTAATGGGAAGACACTTCAAGGTAAAAATGGATCTTGATAGTCTTCAATACTTTTTAGAACAAATATTATCTTCAGAAGAGCAAAAAAGGCGGGTCACAAATATGTTGGGTCATGACTTTGAAATCATCTACAAAAAAGGGAAGCAAAATGTTGTTACAAATGCACTCTCAAGAAAGGATGAGGATGTGGAAGCTTTGTTTTGTGCTATTTATATTATCCAACCAAATTGGATAAACAAGGCAAGGGATGAATGGAAGAATGATGAAGAAGTGTGGCCACTCATTCAAAAGTTGTAGAAGATCCCAGTTTAAATAATATTACCAGAACTTGACGAGGAAGGAAAAATCATATTGGAACATGAAGCAGTCATAGAAACAAGAAATCGAAAACTATGAAATCGATCAATTTCAGAGTATCTCATTAAGTGGAAGAACTTACCTACTGAAGATTCCACATGGGAGGATGAGAATTTTATACAGAAGCATCCAGAACTACTCAAGCATTGAGGACAACACTTTTTGAAGGATAGGGGCATGCTTGGTCACTATAGTCCTAGTGTAACCCCTTATTGTTTTTAGTGAAACTCCCTTATTATATTGTTGTACCCATGTAGGCCTCATATTGTTATTATGGTGCCCCATAGAAGCCCACTATTGTTATTGTTGTGCCCTTACATTATTATTATTATGTCGGCTCTGATTATATTATGACCCCTTAGACTCCTATATATAGAAAGGAGGTCTTGTCATTTGTATCATTGAAGAATTGTTCATTTGTGTAATGTAAAGGAGGTTCACCCTCGAATAGGTTGGTTTCTAAGGCATTGATATAACTTTTCTATCTTTTTGTGAGTTGGTTTCATAACACAATAAGCCCGAGACCCTTATAAAAATTAACAAAGGAATTTTCCACAAAACATTAGGCTTGGGACCCTTTTCTCTCTCCTCAAAGCAAGTACATGGAAATTTTTTATTGGATCATGAGGATGAGAGCATGATTTCTTCCCAAGGGCCCTACCTTAGAAGGTTTCAAATGCATGCATAAAAGAGTGGTAGGGATGACGTAATCTATGGACGAGATCAGCATGACATAGTAGTACAAGGGACATGTGGAAGGAAAAATGAACATTTTTGGGTGGCCTAATAGGACAAACTTGAGTGACAGTTGTCACCACTTTGGAGGTGCCATGTGACAGTAATGATGCAAGCATGGTGTCATCCCACCAGTATAACCCTGAAGGTTTAAAAGGGGCATAGGAAAAAGGAACGAGTTGATTAGGCACTGGGATGAAGTGGAAGTTGTAGAAATTTACAAGTCTAATGAAAAAGGATACATGTAGTCCCACGGAACACATCATCTCTGAGACTGCACCCTAAAAAGTTTAGCAGGGGACAAAGGCGGAAGTAGTAGGATAATGAAGCATTGAGACATGGTGACAAAAGGAGAGGCGGAATAGGGCCAATGAAAAAAGGTGTTGTGTGGTCCCACTAGACATGTAAGCCTATGAAGATTACCCTAAAATAAATTCAAGGCATACTACGATAAGGTTTCATTGTTGGAGGAGTGGGACATGAAGGAGTTTGTGTTGGCATTGACAGCTCATCTCAACGAGCTTTTGATTGGGTGATGGGTGCAATGGGTGGACCCACGAGACATGTAATCCCATAGGGAATACCTTGGAAGGTTTTAAAGGGAACAAAAGAATTTTGTTGGGATAAATGGAGTAAAGGGCTAAAGTAAAGCGATAGGGCTCGTTTCTATGGGGGCCTTGTGACTATCAATGTGGAAGCATTAATGTGTGATGCTTGAGCGTTTAGGGTTATAATGAAAAGGAGTGACCATGAACCATTTTAAAATGGTTTTGTATGTCCTTGTGACTAATGGCATTCTGGAAAAAAGCAATGAAAAAATTTATGGGCTAAGGGCTTAGAACTTGTGGATATGAACGAGTCAGTGGTTATCTAAGTGCTAGGGGAATAACACAGAAAAGGGTTTGGAGCATAGTTTTAAGGGCATGGATGAGTCAACAATTTTGGTAGAAGTTATGCATGTTTGGAAGGTGTGCCAAATGTGGCATTGCGCCACATTTAAGGATAATGGAGCATAGAACAAGTTGGAAGCTAGAGTTTCTAATGGAGTCAATGGAAAATGTTGATATCTCTAGGTTGAGACCAAGAGGACCATAGTTTTCAGAATGAATTAATGAAATTTGACTCAAACAAAATCAAGCCGTCTTTGTTCTTACTTTCATGCTAAGTAAAATTAAATGAGGAAAATAGCTCAGGAATTTGACAATAGCTCAGAAAGGCATGCCTAAGGTCCATGTTGGTCTCTGTGAAGCAATTAAGAAGAATGGAGAGACTTTGTATGTTACACAGATGAATTGAGAAGTGAGTGTCAGCATGGATAAATGCTCAAGTATTCATTCTCAGAATTAATGTTGTTGTAGTGGCCAAGAAGTTTGAAGTAAGAATAACATGGATAGTCATGCGTTTGATCACACTCTTGGTCAATTAAATTGACGAAAGGTAATACATCGCTTATTGTGTGATAGTGTAAAAAAACCGAGGATTACAGTTGTTCAAATGGGGGATTGCAACATTGTTGAGAGTGAGTTGCTGTGAGAGGTCGAGTGTGCCCAAGCTGCAGTGAGTGGCCAAAAGTTCATGTGCAAAAGAGTAGGGCTGAGAGAAGAGAATAGAGTATTGAGTATGTTGTAGAAGTGTTGAAGGTCGAGAGATAAATGTATTTTTTGTATAATGATAAAATTGAGCAGAGAGCAAAGTGTTGCAAGGGCCAAGTACGAGAGTATGCTTTTAAGCAAGAGTGAAGGTTGTTGAACAGAACAGAGGGCCAAAGGAAGATGATAATAGAGAGATGAAATAAGGTAGACTGGCTACCAATTATAGAGAGTAGATATTGCCTTATTGAGTGTGGGTTGGAGTCTTCATATAGGGAGTTGGTTCTTCCATCTCAGTTTATATATGAAGGAATCTTAGGGTTGGTGCCTCCTCCAAGTTGGTTCTTTCATAAATCCAAGGAGTTGTAAGTTGGTTGGTACAACAAATCCATTAATTTGGTGCTTCAGTTGGTGCTTCTGGTAAGATGATTAGGTGTCTACAAAATAAAGGAGTTGGTGCTAGAAAAAAAATCTAAGGGAGTTGGTTCTTCCTATGAGTGGTGGCTCGTAAAGACTTATTATGTAAATAGAGTAGGACATTTTATTTTACATCATAATACAAACAAATCTTGGTGGCTTTTCTCCTGGAAGGGTTTCCATGTTAAACCTCAGTGTTTATGTGTATGTTTCTCTTGGTATGTGTGTTTATGTGTTGATCCATTCATTTGTTGCACATGTTATGATAGTGGTTATTCACATTACGAATTCCAAGTTTGAATGATAATATAAATTGGTATAAAATTTAAAATTAGCCTAAATATTGATTCACCCACCCCCCCAGTATTTATCATTGTTTCCAACAATTGGTATCAGAGCCAAGATCCTTTAGGAATAATTTAACTGCTTAATGTATATCAAAAGAAAACAATATCTAATCAAATTGGCTATCACCAAGGGGAGTTCCATTATTTAATGGGTCATATTAAGAGCTCTAGAGGATTAGAATGGAAGCCTATTTGATGGTAATCAATGAAGATACTTGGTTTTCTATGGAATATGGAGAGAGGAATGAGTTCAATACAGAGGCCAAGAGGATTATCATGAAAGGGCTATCAAATCCAGAGCCTGATAAGATGAGGCATTGTGAGACAACAAAGGAAATAATAGACCTATTACAATGTTTCCATGGGGGAGATAGAAATGTGGCTCAAGAGAAGGCCAAAGAACCTTGTTTCTCAAGTAGTGAACTAAAACATGTAGATTCTAGTGTTAGAAATGACAAACAGAAGAAAAGAAGGAAGAATTCAAGGAAAGCATCCCAAAAAATAGATGATGAGAAGGTTGAAGATCTTCCTCTTAATGAAAAAGTTTCTTCTCATGACTCTCGAGAGGATGATGAAGAATGCTAGTGTGAAAATTCCTAGAAGATGTACCAAAAATCCTCACTTAAGTCACTAGGTGACAAGTGACCCTAACAACAATTTGATCGTTGTTTTTGTTCTAGATCTGTAATACAAATGGGAAATCTATAGTAAAAGAAAACAAGATCCAAAACAAATAGCAGCAAAATAATGTATCAAGAATAATAACCCAATTGGAAAGACAATTTTAAACATTTGAATAAATGTTTATTGATAACACCTGGTGAAGGAGATTTACATATTGGTCTGTAAGTCCCCCTCCATGGGATGGGTTCGTTAATATCCTTGATGCTTCAGAAATAGAACTCCCTCTCTCAATCACATGAAAAAACCCAAACAAAGATGAAGAACTCAAATGGGAGCTCAAGAAAATGATAATTGTGATGATGATGGTAATGATCAAGGTGAAGAATGGATGATAAACCCTAATTTATATAGCAAAGTATGGATTTAATATTGAAAATGAAGAATAATAAAATATTATTGACCAAATTCAGATCTAACTACTCGAAATACTTTATTATATTTATTAGAGAGGAAAAGGAATTTAAAATGGTTAAATTCCTTTATTTAAAAATAATTAACAAATAAAATGATTTATTAATTATTTCGCGAGAAACAAGCAATGTGTGAAATCAAAATAATTATTAAATAGCAATTTAATTACTATTGTAATAACAAAAATAAGGAAATAAATTATGATTTATTTAAATATTCCTAAGGGATTTAGTCAAATGAGACAAGGAATAATTATTAAATAATGATTTAATAATAATTCCTAGAGAAAACTAAATAAATAATGGGTTATCTAATTATTCTTATAGGGTTTTTTTTATTTAAATCAGAAAATAATTTAATAAAAGTGATTTACTAAATTATTTTCCATAATGAAAGTGATTTTACTATGGTAAAATTAAATCCACATGGTGTATTTTGATCCACCTAGTTAGAAATGGCTAGGTGATAATTTTTTGGTATAACAAAGAATTAAATGAGAGGCCATGTTGCTCATAAGGTAAGCTATTTCTTTGTGATAACTATAAAGAGATAGGTCATTTAGCCACTAGATGTACATATTCCTTTTCTAAAGATAAAGACAGTCATACATCTAGTTGTTGTTAAGAGAGACCTACATTTGTAGAAATATCTAATGAGGGTACCTCAAAGGAAGAAGAGAGATCCCATGTGTTCTCATCCATAGGAGAAAATAAGAGTACCCCTAGTAGTGATGAGGGATATTCCTCAAACTATGGAAGATTCCATGGACAGAGAGAGGAGTTTGGATCTTTGTGGTGGCTCATCTAGCACCTATTGTAGAGAAGAAAATGATATAGATGAAAGGATATATTTTAGGAAGAAGTTGATCTCTACTCTAAAAGAGATCAAGGAGTTATCAAAAGAAAATCTCAAGAAAAAGGAGTAGTTGCACAAGTATGAACTTGAGAATGAAAATTTGAGCAAAACAATTGTAGATTTAAATGCTCAATAAGAAAAATGTTAGTAGATTGAATGGGTTGATGACTAATCAAATGAATGAAGAAGAAGATTTATGTGTGAAATACTACAAGATAAAGTAGTCTCATTGAGACATGATCTTGAAAGGGAAAGAAAAGAGTTGTCTCAGTATCATAAGCTCGAGGTGAGAAAAAAGGCCTCAAATGAGATGCTTGCTAAGAAAAGACACCTGTAATAAAGGATATTTTGGATCTCATAAAAGATTCAATTTATAAGAGAGAAAAGGATGAAGGGTTAACTACCCAAGAAAAGGTAGTTGAAGATCCCAATAAAAATAAAGGGAAATAACTTGTTGGAAAGTAGCAGCAACAACGAGAGAAGAAGTAGTAGTATGTTGAGAAACAACTTCAAGAAAAAAGGGTGAACAAACAAAAGAGGATTCAACAAGATAGAATTGCTCGAGGAAGAAACTCGTGCATCAAAGAAGGACACAAGAAGAACCAATAGGGGTCCTTTCTCCCTCTATTACAAGGCCCTTAAAGAATAGGTATTTTCAACTATCAAAAGCCCTTTCGTGGTTATTGCTTTTCTTACAATAATTTTGGACATAAATCCATAGACTGTAGATGGAATGTAAGAAAAAAAATGTGTTGGGTAGCAGCAACCCAAGAATAAAGAAAATGTCCAAGAGAAGGCATGTTGGCCATGAGGGAAGTTCTGATAGGAATTCTACCAAGTAGAGAAATCATTTTTCTTCATTCCTAAGCACTATTGAATGCGACAACTGTGGTAATTTTGGGCACAAGATAGAGGACTATAGATATAACAGAACAAGTCTCACTTCTTAGATTATGCAACAAAATGTAGTAGCTGGACCTTTGATTATGAGGAGAAATGTAGGAGAAAAGGAAGCCAAGTTTGTATTCAACGCTCTGTGTTAAAGGGACTCACTGAATAAAGGAGGAATAAATCCCTCTGTAATTTCCAGTTTCAATCAGTGCAAGCCTCAAGTGAAGAATGGAAGAAATAACCCAATTAATTTTCTCTTGCAAACTGTTAGGGTCCTATAATTATTATATGGTCACTTGACGTTGATTATTGTATTTCATAGGTTGTAAATAATATTCCATATTGTAAATTATTTCCAAAAAAGGTCAAAACCTCAAGAAAAATAAAAAAATATGCTTGCAAGATGAAATGCAACATTCGAGGATAATTAAGTATGTTTAGATTAATTAGTCAGATCATTTAAATGTGATTAAATAAAATTGTAATAAAGGTCTTGGTACTATAGTTTGATTTTATTGTAAGGTTGAAAATGACAAAAAGGAATTTTGTCACATGGGGTTAAACAGTTGCAGCTTTCCCGCTCCTTGATCCTCTCACTCCATATATTGAAGACTCACAATACTTTTCGGCCCCCCCTTCTCCATCCTAGATTTACCGCCAGCGGGGGTCTGAAAAGGAAGTTTTACCCCATCAGTCCCATGTTACGTGTATTCCCCTATGCATTTCACACTCCCCCCTCACGATGTTTCCTATCACTCTAACCCGCCTTTGAAAACTGCTTACAACCTTCCTGCTTACCACTCTCCTTTCCCACCATATTTCCCATGTACTCCTGGTTATGTTACCCTCCATTCCCCAACTACCATGTCACCTCTCGCATCCACGTCATTCATTTGTCTCATGATTAGTTGAAACTATGCTTTTTCCTATACACCACATTGATTTCAAAAATGATTTCCAATCCAATGGGGACGAATTTTCAGAAACTAAAAGAGTTTTTTTTTCCATCATCCTAATGTACAAAAACCTCTCTCATTTTTTAACAGATATTATGGTTTGGGATATATATATGAAGCTTTGTAGACATATTTTCCCAAATTCTCTTGTTTAGTCTTACTTTGGCAGAACATATTGTGGCCAATGAGAGATGAATTTTGAGAAACTAGAAGAGTTTTTTGTTCCTAATATGCCAAAGTATAATAATCTACTTCATATTTTACACAACTATTACAGAATGAGATATACATTTACATATTTACAGCCTTTTGTTCATACTATGCAAAGCCCTATTTTAGACAACGTTTTGTAGAGAATATTGGCGACAACTGGAGCTGAATTTTTGGAAGTTGAGAGAGGTTTATCTAAAGAAAATATTTATCTACAATAGCCTCTTTCAATTTTTACAGAGCTATCTCGGATTGAAATATAAAAGAGATGCCTGGACCATATTTTGCAGAATTTCAGCAGGAAAATGCTCAAAGACAGTTAGCCAGCTCATTAATTAAGAGTTGCAATAAAATTTGAATTTATCTTCTTTGTCAAAATAAATCAATAATGATAGTGCAAATTAGATACATTATTTTTTAATGTCATACATTTCATTTCTATTTGTGTAAAACAGTTTAGGATATTTGTAAAAATATCTTGAGATTTTTATCATGATATTTTAGTTTAGAATTTGTATGAATACTTCATCATTTGAAGTAATACATGTTGGGATTTGTAATGAGAAAGACTATGATTCATTGAAAATTTCTTCATTGAGTTCAAGTGACTTTTTTTAGTAATACAAGAGAAGTTGTTTCAGGACTCATGTGTCACATCTAACTGGTGAAGTGCATTTACTATTCTTTGTTTATTTTCTCTGTCTATCATGCTTATGTATTCTTTATTATTAATTTTTAAATAGACAGTATAAGTACATAATTCATTTCTTAGCACTTTGTACTCAGTGTTTAAAATTCTAAATGTTTTCCTCTGATATCAA
The DNA here is from genome assembly GCA_000404065.3 of Pinus taeda. NCBI lineage: Eukaryota > Viridiplantae > Streptophyta > Pinopsida > Pinales > Pinaceae > Pinus > Pinus taeda. The sequence continues at coordinate 271,910 of APFE030172925.1, read as the reverse complement.
GTTAAAGAATTCTTAACTACTCTTTAGCTTCAATTGAATCTATTTCTCTTTTTCCACTTCATTTCATTTAAATCTAAGAGATCCAACAGTATGCCTACCTTGCCCTATTTCACTTAATCTAGATACTTCTACAAATTTATCACCCCATGCTCTTCTAACTCCATTGCCCAATGGCCTTCCCTTGTTTTTTCAACCAAACCAATTCAAAAATAAAACTTTGAGCCTAATAACTAGCCTAAAATTCCCAGTAAACAAAGCTAAATCTCACAGAGAGATCTCTGTTTGAGTTTAGGAGGGCTAGATCCTAAACTCAAAAGTGGTTTTAATGTTGCCTCCATGGTTTTTTCTTCATCCTTGAAATTATGGAATGCTAACACAAACAAATAAAAATTAGTTCAAGAGGATTTGGATGAAGAGAGAGGAACGAAAGGAGAAGATCTTTTTAACCCTCTAGAGCCAATAGAGAAGCCAAACAAGGCCTAAGAAGATGTCAAAAGATAATGATCCTATTAGCAATCAACCAACGAAGGTTTGGATGAAGAAGGAGGGTTGTCTTCTTAGGTTGATGTCGTAGCGGCTAAAACAACCCTCCAAAATTTTGCCTATGCTTCATTTCGCAGCCTCCCTTCTAAATCACAACTCATCGCACACTGATCTAGGTAATTCTACTTTGATTGAGCCTCATATTTTCATCATGGATTTTTTTCTCTTACTTGATTTACTATTTAACCTGCAATCCGATCTCTTGACTTAGTTTTCATCTAGTTCGGGGCTTGTTTTAGAAAACTAGGCAATCCTTGAGGGTAACCAGCCTTTCTCTCAAGAATTTCATAGTCCAAGTTTATAGTGAGACTTAAGCTCAAAAATTGTGCATAACCAGTTGACAACCACCCTTCAGCTGGGAAATTACATAGAGCATGGGAGGAAACCCAAAACCACTCAGCCCATAAATTGCGCAGAAGCCTATTGCTTAGAAGCTGCTAAGTGCATGAGCTAGTGAGTTTCCCAGTCTTTCCGAGAAATATGCAATCTCTCCCGGAAATACATGTCATCTTTTCCCAAAAAAGAAAAAGAAAAAAAAAGCATCCCTAGAAATGATCAGGTGCTTAAGTTTATGCCAAAAAATAAAAGTGTCATAATTTTTTCAAACTTAGCTTCATATTGAAGAGTTCGTGATTATGAATCCAATGCTATGAACGACACTCAAATCTGAGTTTGTATGAAGAAGTTAGAGCAAGTCAAATTTCAACTTTTACTTGTCTACATGGCAAGATTGGGATGATGTGGAAAGTTCTTTAGCGAATGTGGAGGCACTAAGTGGCAGGCCGCCATTGGCCCTCACATATCACATATCAAAGGTCGCATGTGGATCAGGTTAAGAATCAGCCCCCAAGCAGTGCCAATTGCGATTTGTGATATCGCATATCGTAATTGCAGAAAAGGATCGACGTACTGAAATTAGCCCCTAGCAGGTCAGGTTGTGATGCGATATCGTAATCGCATATCATAGAAAACACAAGTTCTGCTTAATACTACCATAGGTTCTCCACCGATTGTGATGAGTGATAGATTGCCTGAATGCGATATTTTATATGTTGCGGTTTAATTTCTCGTGAGGTCCGCAATATCACTATCGCAACATTCCTCCATGTTGACAAGACCCTCATCCCACCAAACTTCATCGATTTCGAAATTTGATAGTTCTCAGATGCGATGCCACTATAGGTTGAAATTTAGTATCCCATGAGGTCCACGATATTGCAATTTCACAATCACACATTTCCACCATGTTCACAGACTTTAAGTTGCTCATCCTTGCCGATTGTAATTTACAATATGGTTGACTAATTATGGCTCGCGATGTGGCCAAATTTTTGCTTAGTTAGTAGATTTTGGAGCGAATTTGTGGGATTATGTCGGTTTTGGAGCAATTTGTGGAACAACTAGGAGAAGTCGTAACTTCTTCAGTTCTTATCCAAATTGGATGCAAAAAGATGCTAGATATCCATTTTTGATCATTATGAACTCATTGAGATAGGTTTCAGAGGAATTTGGGCATTGTAAACACAATTTTTCTGTAATTTTGAGCACAATAGAGAGTCTCAAGCATTGGAAGCTGGACCAAGGAGACATAGCCCAGGAGGGGTGAACTCGTCATCAAATATTTGTGTCGTGTGTTGTATTTTCATGTTCTTTGTTGTTATTTTGTTGTTGTTCATCATATGTTTTATGTTAAATTGTTTATAACATTTACATAAGAAACTCCCATGGGAATCAATTAATGAAGCAAAAAGGGTAAATTCTTAAGTACTTGATAAGTAAATGATAAGCATCTTGGGTTTTATTTTGAATGGGGAATTAGCACAACATTACTAATCTGCTCCATTTCTGATCAAGTTGGTATTAGAGCACTAGTTGGTTCTTACTAGATTTTCTTTGTGAAAGAAGGATTTAATTGTTTGCAAGTTTGTGTCATTCTTACAAGGTTAAAGCTCAAAAGAGGAGAAAGGAAGCTGGTTGAAAGCCCTATAGTTGGCTCAAGGGGAAGAAGAGAAAGGTTAGCAATGTCCCCTACACCAGTACATCCTCAAGTTGCAAAAGTTGCAATTGAGTCTTCAGAGACTATGTCTCATGAAGGAGAAACTACCATGATAGAAGATGAGAATACCTTCAAAAAGGCTTTCTTTGATATGAGAAAGATGGTGAAGGTCCTCTATGAAGAGAGGAATAGCAAATTGCAAGGAGAAAGTTCCAAACCTCCAAAGGAGAAGGTTCTTTAGGAGGAGGTAATGGGAATGGAGACAAGCCTCTAGCCTCTCCATCATCTTCTTCATCTTCTGCTTCACAAGCATCTTCATACTCTTCCAATAATACAACCCTTACTCATACTCATCATCATTTTGAAAAAGGAACTGGTAAGTCACCTTTTCTAGAGCTTGATGTTAAATTCGAGTTACCTATGTACAATGGAGAAGTTAATGTAGAAAAGATGGATAACTGGATTCGTCAGTTGGAGGTCTATTATAGAATTCAGAACCTTCAAGAGGATGATATCAAAATTCATTTGGCTTCATTGAGAATGGAGGGTGCAACACTCACTTTGTGAGAAGAAAGGACTCAAGATGAGATCAAAAAACATGGTAATATCTCTATTACTTGGTTTGATTTCATTGCTACTATAAAAAGACAATTCTACCCTTTAGCACATATGCAAAAATCTATCATGAATTGGCAAAATTTTAGACAGTTAAAAGGTCAAAATGTGTAAGAGTATACTCAATAGTTTAAGAGAAGAGTTCTTATGCTAGGAGCAGACTTACAATCATGTTGTGCTATACAACAACCCTCCCCATTTCAAAATTTTCATCCAAAAATTTAACAAGAAATGGGTCCCCTTTTTAGGAATTAGATAAAATCAATAATTCAATAACAATCGCAAACTTTGCAAAATCCATATAACACATGAAAACATTTATGAAAAAGTCCAATATCATTTGAATATTAAGAAAGACCTTCTCGTAAAACAAATATAAAATAATGTGTTGCACCCTTTGTTTAAAGGATAAACATAAGGCTTCCATTAGAAATCACCGATGCGATAACGCTATTGGAAAGCGCAAATCGCAAGTTATCAAGGAAACATTCCACGGGTCCATGTAAAACTCCCGATGCGATAATATGATCACAATCGGCCATCACTAAAAACATTAAACACATAATGAATATCTGTTTGGAATCTGCCAATGTGATTTCATTTTCGAAAAAGTACGCTTTTCGATAAAAGGTGAAATAGGATTGTTAAACGAGCGTTTGCGGGTTTAAAGATGAAATCAATAATAAATTAAAAATAAACACTTTATTCATTTCCTAAAGATTATACCACCTCCCTATGAAAACTCACTATTTATTGCAATCAGAGCTATGAAAGGAAGCAACGAAAACATAACGTTTGTGCCTCCCGATCTGCGATATGCAATTTTCGCTAATGGCTGATCGGGAAAGTCACAAGATTTGCTTTAAATGACTGTTACTAATATGAGAAATGCAACATATCATTATGGCATTTAAGTATCACGATTGGTAGTTACAGAAATCATTAATAGAGAAATTAAGGTTGAATCCTTCGAGGATTTCGTCCGTGGTAATATTTGAGTTCATATTACTTATCACACTTAAATTAACATTATTTTATATTTTGCATTGGATTTCAACATATTTTTTCTCTGTTACTGTCTTCTGTTTCTTTTTTCAGAGCAAGGTTGAGCTTATGAATCCATCGAAAATGACAAAGAAATCAAAGAAATCAAAAGCCCCCGTTATAGCCGAAGGGGAACCAGTTAAAAAGGTCTTGATAGCTGATACTACCTGCCTTGGTTTGGGAAACACTTCATGGGAAAGTATATACAATTTGCTAGAAGCTGAGGATCCTGAAGAGATCAAAGAAGCAGCGGGTAAAACGGATTCCACGGATAAGTCAAAGAATACTCTTAAGGATTTGGCCAGCTCTTATCTTCACAAGGTAGCAGCCCATGCCAAAGTATTACCCTATAATGACTTGGTCAGATGGGTTATTGAAAGTATGAACATTATAGATAGAACTTTCTTTACGACCTATGGAAGAATGTTCAGGTTGTTCAGACCAGAAGATATCAAGAAAATGTACCATTTGCCTGAACCACAGAAGCAATACAACAAAGCATTTTTGGAAGCCTTCGCTAAGGAAAATTCCATGGAGTTAGACCCTATCAGACAGTGCAGGCATTTTCCAAGAAAACACAAGCATGAATCATCAGGTATGTACTCCCTAGACTCATTAGCATCTCCTTACTGTTATGTTGTTGCTATGATATGCAAACTCTTTGGAGTCCATGATTCATCCATGATTACTATAGAGATGGTACATTTAATGGAGGTTGTAGTTAACTCTTATATCATAGATTTGGCGACCATTTTGTCTGATAAAATGGCCAACCAAATATTTGATTATAGGAAAAATAGGTTTGTGACTACCCAGGTAATACCCTCGTTTTATATGAGTGCCTACATTTTGGACACTATCTATTTCAATTCTGATTACCCCATTTTAGGTTGGAAATGGATTGCATAGAACCTGAACCCCATTCATATCTATCATAAGGAATTGTGGAAAACCCATTATAAAAATCATCTTTATAGAATCTGTCATGGTTTCATCCTCCTCGTTTATTATGATATATTCAATAAACCTACTCCTAGGTTGTTCGATGAATCCATTGTCGACCTAACATCAATTGGTAGCTACTTTGGTGAAGAAATGTTCACCTACATCAGAATTTTTGGTAGCACTAGTGACCCACATGTCCTTCCCTTATAAATCCCTGATAAGTTATTTGCCAAAGAAATAGCATATCATATAACAGTAAAAGGGATGTCAAGGAACCTAAAGGAGTCTAAAAAGCAGATGTGGCCTTCATTCCCCCTGCGATGTGGTACTTTCATGCTACATGACTTCAAACATGTAGAGAAGGAAGCTGAGAAAATTAAAATGTTAAAGTTAGCAGTCATCCCAAAGAGGCAGTATGATCCAAAATATGTTGCCTACAATTTCACTTCTCATGTCAAAATTGCCAAGTTTGAACATGAGAAGGATAATTATGATGATTTGTTTGCTTCAACCAAGTTATTTTCTCAAGTGAAACAACTGGCAAAAATCAAATTGGGAGCAGAAGGATTAGAGGAATTTTTGAATTTCAGGACAAAGATATTAGAAACACTACCTCTGGACTTGTTAAATACTACCTCTATGGTGCAACTAGAAGGCCACAGTGAAGGAAAAATTATGGAAAAGACTCCTAAAAAGGAAAAGACCCCAGAAAGGGAGTAGATAAAGGAAGGAACTAGTGATACCTTTGATACGAATGCCGATATTGATCCTACTTTAATCAAGGAATGGGAGCAGTTTGATCTAATCATAAAAAACCAAAGTAAATCCCAAGAGCTCACTACACCAAAATTTCCTATAGGGAAAAAGACATAAGTTATTAGTGTTCTAATTGAAGGGACAAACGACCTACCCACAATTCAATAGGATATAGAAATCATTCTCGAAAATCCTGTGGAGGAGATTGTACTAAGAATAGAATAAATACCACCCCTAGATGTATTCTACAGTCCGAAGCATAGGGCTGTAGTTAAAAGACAAAGGAAAGAGAGGAAATTTGATCAAAGTCCTCTTCTAACTCCTTAGGCAGAAATGATGAATGTGGTATGGAAAGCAGAATTAATCCCTTTGAGGATTTAACAAAGTTATCTCATATGCAGGAGATTACATAGTGGCAACAATGGACAAAGCCTCAGAGGTCAGTCAGCTGATCATGGAAAAGGATCAGAGGATCACTCAAATTGAGGTGCAATCGGTAGAATGACAACAAAATATTAGTCAACTTGAATAGCAGATAACAGAGCAGAAACAACAAAATGAGCAATTAAGAGAGCAGTTGAAATTGGAGAAACAGAGGATTAATGAGCAGACTCTCCATAAACAATAGGAGTTGTCTCAAGAATTAAGAAGGTCTCAGATGTTAAGTGACCAAGAAGAGAAGGCAATGGAAGATCAAATTGCACAAATGCAAGAATAGATAGAAAGGTACAAGGGTTATCCATAGGTAAGTGAATTCAGAACAGAAGCCTTGGAGATAACCAAGCCTTGTCCTGACAGTTGAACATTCTTTTCCACAACATATCATTGGCCAACCCATTGTGCGATATCTCTGCATCACTGATTGAGAATGTAGTGGACGCCAGACTGGAATTGGAATAAAACGGATGAAAGATAACAAATTTTCTATCTTGGCAAGATTCCATAGAAGGAATGGCTCCCAACTTGCCAAAAATACAAGAATCGCATAAAGAAATCCTATTCTCAGAATGGGAGTCTCAGCTAATGAAAGTTGAAAGAGCAACCTCTAGATGTAGAGCTTCAACGCAAGATTTGATCAAATTAATAAATAATAGTTTATGTATGTCTAATTTGATCACCGATTTCTCTCTAGGTAAACTCCCAAAAGCAAAGGCATTGGAAAATCATTGGAAACAGGAGCTGGCGAATAGAGAAAAATAGATTGGAGAGATCCAAAACTTGACATGGGAAACCTTCAGGTTTTTCCAAGTCAAGCCACGTAGCTAGCAGATGGCAATGAAATGCCTTTCTAACGCGCTCAACTGTATCATTCTTGAACTCTCCAATGCCACCTACATAGCCCAGCTACACTACAAGATGAGTCAACCTCCAAAAATCTATCAAATGCTCACAATTTGTCAGTTGTAATCACAAGAAAAGAAGTCGATTCAGTGAATTCATTCAACCGCTATTGCATTGCTATTTTTATGATGAATCCCTGATTCATGTCTACAGTTAGAACAACACATAGTGATTTTTATTAATAGTTAGTTTTTATTTTTAGTATTTAAGACCATTTCATGTATTTAGAAAGGGTCCTCAATTTGTATTAAAACTTCACCTGGGAGTTGCGCTTCTGTACTTCTATTAATTTTTTTTATCAAAAGTGGACCAAAGTTCTGCATTTTTGTAAAAGAAGCTTTTGCGAGACTCACACTTTTTCATATTCTAAAGGTTTTCTCAAATAAGAAAGTAGAATCTAAATGTTGTTTACATCGGGAGAATTCAAATGCATATGGTACTATTATCTCTATTTTTGTCTTATTTCTCTATGTGAATGAACATTTCTTAAAAACTTTCTATTATTGATATATGTACATTTTTCAAACAATTCTTTAGCATATCATTTCTGAAGGTTTTAGAGTTGTTATCATTTGGATATATATGTTAGTGATATATATTGTGATGAATGTGATAATGTTTTTATAATTACTTTGTTTAACTTCTTAAACAAAGTAATCATTATATGGATGCATCTTTTTATTTTATGAATAGGCCATCTTTATGATTATTTGTCCGATAGAAATAATAAAAAATCATGTTGTTAACAAGATACCCGAGTTAGATTAGTTATATTTGTATACTTTTGAATTGTAGAATGAAACACTTATCACCTTCATTACACATTACAAAACAATCACCCATAAACTCATACATCACTAGAAAACTGGTCCCATTATATCCAGTCGGAGCCACCACACCAAATAGAAAAGGAGTTGCACTAAGGTCTGGACCGGGTGGTTTTCCCCAATGTTGATGTAGCGATTTTAGAGGCATCAACATTTTTGGCACTAGAAGGAGGGCATGAATTTTGAATGGAGAGCAAATCCAAATATATAGCCCATTCTAAGAGTAAATCTCCCTCACCGTCTCCTCCAACTTCTCCCTCGCATTCTAAATATCCAATTTTCAAGCGAGAAGTTGAAAAGACAACACCCACTACGGAAAACTTGAACATATCGAACAACTCTTCCCTTGAATCCCCTGAAGTTCAATCTCTAATTCATAAAATTCAAGGGTTTTCAATATCTCAAGAAAAGTTTGAGTTATCCCAAGGCAGTGTGACTTCACAATACATTCCTTCTCAGCCTCTTACAATATTACACAGTGAAAATCTTGGTATTGAACCAACAGAATTTCCTCTGCCTAGTTAGAAAAGAGCTAGGAAGACATCTGTAGAGTCTGATAGTGAGACTCTTTCATCATCATCATCCATTTCATCCAATCCATTGCAAAGTCAACCATCCACTCCCCAACTTCATATCATAGTTCAACAGGGTACAGGTACTCCAACGTCCTCTACACAACCACTTGTAGCTACATCCTCACTTTCTTCTGTTGTTAGCGTGACAATGGCACATAATCAACCACAACCGAGCCCATGGACAAATCTAGGGGCATTCGCAATGCTTGCACCCTTGAGTCAATTACCGGGCCACCCTAAAAAGTGGTTGCCAAAGTTTAATCCACATAACGACATACTAGCAGAAGAACACATAAACAGCTTTATGTTGTCAATAAACTTAAATGGAGTGATAGAAAAAGATGTTGTTGTGAGGCTTTTCCCATACACCTTACAGGGAGTAGCTGGATCATGGTATTTTTCATTACCACCAGGATCCATTAATAGTTGGAATGCTTTCCATGCAGGGAAAATTTTAAGAACCCCCCCTAAATTTATATATATAATAAATGGGCGAATCTCTATGGTATATAGGAAAAATGGAAGGCGATTTTATCAATAATATAATATGCATATATAATTTTTTGGCGAATCTCTCACCATGCATGGCGAATATTTTACTCAATTATAAAATCTTGTGTTTATTACCAAAATTACATATCGATAACCTAGTGGGTGTAGGATAAAATTCCCCCGTGTCATTCACAGAAAGCATGTGAAAAAACCTAATACTATATATAAAACCAAGAAAAACTCAAATTCATCACTTCTAGGGACCTCGTAATGACCTTGCCAATACACAATTCCTGTTTGCAGTTAGAAAAATTACCCAAATTACAATCTGTTTACTCCAACATATGTTGGAAAGTTATAGAAGGATGACTAGTGCAATCAACCCATTCCTTTTATCCCTAGATTTGTTTCAGTTTAAAACAGAAGTATACAAATATACTTGTCCAATGTATATGATTTAACCATTCACCTTAAGATGTTTTTACAATATAATTTCCTACGTCTATTTAATATCTTCATTATCATAAAAACCAAGCTATATCCATCTTGACTCCACATCTACCACTCTTAGGGGGATGAAATCTATTTATCCCTCTAAGCACTTGGTAGACCCAAAATTAAGATGGATCTAAGATGATAGAATTTTCCCTTTAAATAGTCTATGCTCACATGAATACCATGGTATTACCATGGGTCAATATCATGGGTTATCATAAACCTGGAGCTTAAAAATTACTATTAGTAATTTATAAAAATTAATAAAATTAAAGTTGATTTTTATTTTATTTTTTATTTTAACCAAGCTAAAATGTTTAACATACATTAAATTACAACATCCATTTTTACTAATATTTGATACCTCTCGGGGTTAGTACATCCAGAGTAGAGATGGATCTATGCTGGTTTAATTCCCCCATTTAAATAGGCTACATTCTAGTAGATCCAAAGTAAAGATGGATCTATGCTGGTTTAATTCCCCCATTTAAATAGGCTACATTCCAGGTGAATACCATGGGTCAATACCATGTGCCATTTTGGTGAATACCATGGTCAATACCATATGCCATTTTTATTTTTATTAATACTAATATTAGGGTTAATAATGCTTTTTTGCATGGTATTAATAACAATCTAGTCCATGGTATTTGTCCCATAGTATTTTGCCCATAGGGTTCACCTAAATATAAGGCATTTTTTGAGTCTTAGTAAATATAAGGTGACTTATGGAGTAGATATAAAAAAATGTTTTATTTGTTTACCATACCTCTAGTTTATTTATATTTTTATTAATTTACCATACCTCTTTTAGAAATATGGTATTTGGCCCATAGGATTCACTTAAATAAAACCTCTTTCTTGAGCCTTCATAAATAGAACGTATTAATTTACCATACCTCTTTTACAAATATGGTATTTGGCCCATAGGATTCACTTAAATAAACCCTCTTTCTTGAGCCTTCATAAATAGAACGAGGGTTATGGACTAAATATAAAAAGAGGTTTTATTTATTTACTATACGTCTAGTTTATTTATATTTTTATTTATTTACCATACCTTTTGAGTAAGCATAAAAAGATGTTTCATTTATTTACCATACCTCCACTATACTTATATTTTTATTTTTTTACACCCTTGCATGTATATAAGGTGATTTCTGGAGTAAATATCAAAAATGTTTTATTTATTTACCATACCTCTCATTTATTTATATTTTTATTAATTTACTATACCTCTTTTATAAATATGGTATTTGGGCCTTTGGCCCATACGATTCACTTAAATAAAACCTACTCTTGAAAATGGGCGAATGGATTCACTTAAATAAAACCTATTCTTGAAAATGGGCGAATGGAAGGTTGTAACTACTAATTTCAAGGGCTAAATTTACCTTTCTTACCCTCTCCCTTAAAATAAGGTGGGCTATTTGAGGTGATTTGTAAAAATGTGCTATGATACAAAATATTCACCCACTAAAAATTTAAAACCCCATAATTTCACCAAAGGGCGAACATTCGCCCCTATAATTTTCTATGTTTCCAAGAATAGTTTTTGACTAATTTTGGAGATGATAGGTCCATGGCGACATTAATCAATGATCTCTCCAATCTTAAAACTGAATCAAAAGAACCCATTAAATATTTCAACTTGCCATTTAATAAGCTCTTAAATAAAATTCCTGCTACGTCTAAACCCAATCAAGAGATCCGAAGGGAATGGTATATTTCTACTTTACCTTTGAATATAGCCATCTTTGTTGATAGAGCTACAAAGCCCACTTTAGCAGAGAAAATGAAAGAAGCGATCGCCGTTGAAAAACATATTATTGCTTTAGAAAAGAAAACCGCTCTTGAAGAGAGAAAGTCCAAAAAAGTTACTTTTAAAGATGATTTGAAAAAAAGCAGCTAAAGATCCATATGATATGGAGGGTTTACAAAATGTTTTGAAGACTATGTCTAATGAAATGGTAGAGATAAAGAAATAAGTAGCTGAAACCTCCACTAAAAAGCCATTTAGGAACTTCAAAAGCGCTGAATAAAAACCACCTAATGCCATATCTAATGCAAAATCAGATCTAGATAATGATGAGGATGAAGACATGTTGGGTAGCAGAAGCCGCGTGCAACGGTTAGAGGACGTGAAGCTGAACATTTTGGGTAAAGATAGGGTAAAGACTCCACTGGAAGCGCAGAGCGTGAAGTATAATAGGTTGAGTCAAAGTGTAGTTCACCTGAAAATAATGTAACAAAAGGTAAATAGGGTCAGCGCATGCAGGGATCACGGGCCAAGGAAGGGTATAAATAGAGCGACTTTCTAAGGGTAGAAGGAGTAGATTTTTGATGATATGAAATCTAATGGGTTCTTGAAAAATATATTTGGAAAGCGTCTGTAAGTCCGAGTTGAGGGATTGGGGTAGTAGGTAGAGGCTCTACAACTATGTGCACAGAGGCCTGGAAAGTCCACAGCTGTGTGCGCAGACCCCTGCAGCTAAGTGCACAGGGTGAATCTAGATGTATTAAGGACAAAGGGGAAATAAAGATAAGTTTCTTTTGGAATTCTATGTTTCTTCTGAACTATCATAATATCTGTTTATTCTTATCTGCTTATGGTTGGAATGAGTATAAATGTGGGTTTATTTAATACCTGAATCAATTGTGTTGTTTAAATGTTTGCTTAAAGACCTTGGTAATTGATAACCACATCATCTAATGGAATAGTGCACTAATAAGAAAGATATACTCAAGTTGGACCTATGCAAATACTGAGCAGTGCGGAGTTGTAAACCAGTGCGTGAAACCTCCAGACCACACGAAGACATCCCTAGGGTGCAGAAACCTGGTTCCATCACCCTCCCCTACTACCTCAAGTGAGACCTCAGTCCGCACTTCGCGAGCTATTGCCGAAAGGGCCGGTAGCTGCGGGATTTGTTTGGCTAAATAACTCTTCCAAACATGGGTCAAGCCCAAATAAGCCAACAAATGGTTCCATTGCCAGGACTGGGATCTGCCTAAGGGGTGTTTAATGTGGGAACACTGGAATCCTACAAAGAAAGAACTCGAAGATTGGTGGGATCTAAAGCTTCATGAGTTCACGATTCAGGAAAACAGAAACTCGCGGATATAGAAGGAAAAGTGGTTGGATTGCTATATATTCATGGATATACATGAGATCTTCTTTGTAACATTCTCGATAGAATTGTACAAGTGGATCATGAAGTTAGCTGATAGTGTGGGAAGGTGCAGATTAGACCAGCCGATAGTGTGGACTCCGGAACTGGTCCGCAGGTTGGAAGCCACCGAAGATAAACTTGTGCGTGTAGTAGACCATTGGTTAGATTGGATCATAGGGGGATTTATCACTGAATTCACGATAGATACAACCGTAAGTTACAGTGATGCAGAGAGGCAATTTCTCCAAGGACCGCGGGGTAGGTACATCAAATCATTAAATACTTGGATTAAGATGTTGTTGTGCGAAAAACAGATCCTGCGTGTATATTGATGTCTGGAGTAACGCAGAGCGGAAGGGGTTATCAAAGAATAAGAGAAGTAGAAAACAACCCTTTGATTTCTATCTTGCGAGAAAGCAAGGAGGACCTTGCTAGGTTCTTGCCAGGAAGTGTAGTCGGATTAATTAAAGAATGCTTCCTATTGATACCACCTCCATCTACAATGCCGCCCACTTCACCTACATCGAGTCCATCCACACCAACACCCCATCCACCACCAAAGTTGGGATGGGGACCGCAGTCAATTTACTGACATTTCAGGGTGTAGGGAATGAAGAGCCAAGTCAATTATGGTTTGTGATAAAATTTGTATGGGACGGCAAGGCATAACGAATGAAAACATTAAAAAGGCCACGCTGGTTAATGCACTATAGGACCACACACCAACATGGTACATAAAATACTCAACCGACCATCCGAATGAGGGAATAGCGGCTATCCAAGATGTGCTTAATAAAGAGTTTGGCTGACCAAAGTCTGAAACCCAGTCGGTCATTGGGTTCAAGGAGATTGCAATGTTGCCTGGTGAAACTTTGTGGGACCTGGACCAGAGATTAAAGAGTACTATCCACGAAGCTAACATGCCTTTGACAGATGGGAAAAATTGCACATGGTTTGTGGCATCCTTGATGCCCCATCTGAGGATGGCTTTGTCACAACATAAGATCTCAACCCAAGCCGAGGCACTGGAAATAGCAATGAGGTTACATGCAACCCCAATACTGGACCTAGGGTTGGGAGTTCAGCAAATCCACACACACCTTCAAAAATTGAGCTTGGAAGTACAGAGTCTGAAGCAAGGAAGAGTGTCCCGACCAGAGGTACAACCGGAGCTAGGTTGTATTAAATGTACAAGCCAAGCGCATGACAAGGACCATTGTCTGATTTTCTCGAACCATCTGATAGAAGGAGGCCCAATGCCATTAAAAGTGGAGGTACAAGCAGGGTCGAGTACTTCGCCTATGCTCTGGTGCACAATTTTCCAAGTAGGAGAAAATCATGCAACGGACAGATGCCACCTATTGTCGAACTTACAACAACCTCCTCAACACTTATTTTGTAACTTCTGCAGAATGATGGGTCATGAGGAAAGGGATTGCCGCATGTTGATGGATTGACCACCTATGTACAGGATGAAAATAGAGATGTGCAGGCAGGACCCGGCCGCACCATTCACGTGTGGGTATTTCCTAATGCACGAATGGGGGTGAGGATGATGGGGGCCTAGACGGGGCAGTGAACAGTTGATCTGTTATAATTGTGGTGGATAGGGACATTACGCTCGAGATTGTATGAATCCAAATAAAGCCTATTGTCCATCATGCTACCAGTTTGATCACGATGTAGTCGATTTCCCTAAGGTTATTGCTCAATTACATGAAAAAGGATTGCTCCTAGCTAGCCCCACCTAGAATGTCCAGATGATGAAGGCTAAACCATACACTGAGGACCCCAACATAAACATGATGCTCAGAAGTGGCACAACTACAAGGGAAGAAGCCGGAAGAGGATACATGTGTTCGTAAGACTCCCGCAAAACAACCAAAATTTGATTTTGTGCAAGCAAAGGAAACCTTTTTGGAGGCTAAGAAAAATTTTGCAGAAGCCTCGACTTCGAGTAGTAAAGGGCAACCGAAACTAGAACAAGAAAGGTCTTTGATAACTACCTTCTTAGAAACATATATGAAGCTTCTAAGGGATGCTAATGCAGTGAGAGGGTTATAAGAATTAATAAATAAATGTGCTGAGGCAAACGAATCGTGCCTGATCCACAAATTGGGAAAACATGTTTTGTGTACTGGGCAGGAGATGTGACTGACCGTCCAGATTGGTGAATATGAGATGGACCAAGTCGTGTTAAATTTGGAGACCGATGCAAATGTCCTACCAAAACAGACTTGGGAACACATGGGTAGGCCTATGCTGCAATGGTCCTCAATCTAATTACGAATGGCCAACCAGAAGAAGATTTTTCCTATGGGAAGACTGCAAGGGGTTACCGTGGACATTGACAGTGCCAGCACGCAAACAAATTTTGATGTCATTGAAATCATGGATGATAGTAACCCATATCTAGTGTAAATAGGGATAGATTGGGAAATAGACATGAATGGAATCATCAATCTTAAGAAACGAAAAATGATCTTTGAAAAGAATTCTCTTTGAGTAGTAATTCCATTGGATCCAGTTGAAGGAACACGTTATACTAAACCTGTGCGTGATGACGACATTGATGGGGAACTAGACTGTATCGATCAGCTCACAGTGTGAGATCAGGACAAAGTGAATCCAATAGCGGACGGTCAACTCTCATGGGACCATGATATCTCCTGCACATCAAATTCAGATGAAGAGGTTGAACGATGGCAGAACTGACTGCATGAAGTAACCACATTAAATTGCAAAAAGATGGTTGCGACAGTAACTGTAGAACCATCCGTGAAGGAAGCCAAAAAATAAGTTGCCTCGGCGAGGCCAAAACCAGGTGTGTTGATAATATATACGGTAGTAGCCCAAACGACCTTGGCTTTGGAAAAAAGGGCAGTCGTAATAAAGCAAAGAAGAAAGCATGAAGGTCGCAGATAGGTGCAGGCACAAATGGCCAGAAAAATTAAGGGATGTAGCCTAAAGTGACTCTAGTTTCCAGTAGCCGAGGACAGCGTCCGCAGGGACTCAAGGGGCAGCCCACATTGCGGCCATCCAATAACACAAACCTTTTGGAAGTTGAAAATACTGCGGCCTAGATGGGTCTGGAGTAAGCGATGGAAGAAAGCTTAGAAGAAGCCGGATAGCTATAGGCCCCGCGTTGGCAGCACACCCTGGGTACGGTTGAGAGACCAAAGAGTGATATGTGGGAATAGATTTAACAGAATGTCACACTGCGATACTCACAACAGCATATCGCCTCTGCACATAAGGTGCTTCAGACTGCTTAGTAATACTGCTAAGAACAACCGATTTATTACCCTACTAGGAGGCACACATCCTCGGAATGGAAAAATAGCTACCCAAGTGACTGCAAGGTGCTCGTAGCTTGGGCTAGCAGGGACATTATGATGACACACCAATGGTGCGAACACCTGACCAGTGGACGATGCTACAGTCTCGGCGCCCCGAGAAGTTGAAAGAAGGCTTGGGACTATAAACAAGTTTGTAGGAAGCCGGTCTGGTGAAGCACTTCCCTCCCAATCGCAGCAGTGCCTGAGGAACTGCACTACCGTGTGGACCATTCAAGAGATGACTATTAGCTCCACTATTCATGACAAGGACATTACGGTATGGCAGAAAGGAGTGGGTGACAGACCTTTAAGGTGAAGGTTCTGGGTCGGATCCGCTAAGATCTTCCAAGGGAACGGTAGCCCTATGTTAGAAAAGGAGGGAAGAAATTCGTTCAAAATCTCAGCTTTATTTTATGATTGGGGCACAACACGGGCATATTGGCACTATACATCAGAGTAGAGTAGCAAGCAGCCGGCTCCCAAACAACCCATGAGTACCATGGCCAGAACCCGAGCATGATTCATGGAAGAAATGCAGCTTAATCCGGAAGAGCCAGAGGGCGGGAGTCGAGTGCCGAGGGTTCCGAAATCCCCACGCACACCGTGAAAGAAGAAGACTAAGAAAAAGACAGGAACAGTTCAAGCCTCACCATGGTTCATCCACAGTTGATAAGGGCAAAGCTGTTTCCACCGAAACTGACGAGGATGATGATGCTCTCCAAGAATTGCTTGACCAGATAGATGCACCGACCAAGGAAGAGGTAGATGCATTCCAACTCCCATCATTACCTCCATATCTTTCTCCATGGAAAGGGTCAACCAAGGTACCCAAGGACTTGGATGTTGTGAAGGTTGAGCTTCAAGCCCCGCTTCTTCCTGATGACATAAGGTTTGAAGGCTTGCCATTGGGGTGCATTTCGAGCCTCAAGTTTGAAGATTGGGATCTTGCCAACCGCAATAAGTTCCCTGAACTAGTTGAAGACATGTTATTGCCACAGGTATGGCTACTAGGTGTGGAGAAGGCAGGCATCCTCAACCTCAGATGGCTACCACACTACCACTGTGTGACTATTACCACATTTGTAATTCGGCAACTACTCTCTCTGGTACATGATGGATTCCTATGGTTGGAAGGGTCAATCCCAATCACAGCTGAACTAATCCACCGAATAACGCACCTATCGCTAAAAGGAAATGATCCCACTAACACCACAGGAACTAGTAGTGAGGTAGGACTTGCCAAAACAAAAAACAACTCAATATTAGCAGGAGAAAGGTAAGCACGGACATGTCATAGCCAACATCAATGACCGATCTGTCTGAGTGGCTACGTAGCTCCTCGCTTGTAAACTTATCAGGAAATGCCATGTAGATGAAGCACTTGCTTCTGTCATTGCGCTGGCTGGACAATGTGCCAAAGGGGTTTAGTTTAATTGGGCACAGTTCTTGTGCAATGAATTCCTGACCAACTGTCAAGAAGCACTGGACAAAGGTAAGACATTTCACTATGCATGGTTTCTTTTGTCAATCCTCTTGGTTATAGGCAAACTACCATAGGATAGCCAGTTCCCTAGCATTACAGATGACCTCCCTGATGCAGTGTGGTATTTGGTGCTAGGCGGTACGAGGGATGCAACAAGGGTTTCTGCAATTCGCTCATTTTGGACCTCTATTGAAGGAAGCATAAGGACAAGGATTGCTCGATGACCATAAATGTCTCCCACAATCTATAATAATCTCCAGAACACAACCGAGTTCAAAGACGACATGCATCACTTGTACATTCAGGTGCAAAAGGATCCAAAATAGTCCTAGGTCACACTCCTATTCATGGCAACAGATGAGGAAATCTACGCAGTTTTGGCAGGATGGCCACTCAAATGGCGTGCCCTAGATAAGGCCATCCTTGACCAACTTGCCGCGCAACAGTAGAAGAAGGACCACTAGCAGCGACTCATGCACTTGGCAGAAAATGCACAACAGGAGCAATAGATGGCCTCACAGCAACAAGCATCCAAGAATCCACCAGTAGAAGAGATCATGAAAGAGCAGATATTGGAGTCAGACCAAAAAATAGAGACATAGGACCACGTTGACCAGGTCAAGCGATCATACACACAGGACTCACCAGTTGCCTAGAAAAGTCCAAAATAGTGAAGGCTTTGGAGAAAGAATTCACAACAAGTCCTACCACTGCCAGTGCCTTGCCTGCTCTAATTACAGAGCAAACGATTGTGTTGGGGGAGATTAGGATGCAATTGGAGGCAATGTAGGTGCGCTCTCTGGGCAGGGTCCTCCTCATCGACAATACAACCATAGCTGAGTAGATGGTGCACACACCCACACCGAATACTGTACAGTTGCCAACCAATGCTATCCTAGCCAAAGCCACCGGTGACAACCATAGTTGGGAGTTAAATCTTGCTTCCCTACCTGGGGGGTCACTCTACCAACTACAAGATGAAATCACTAACAAACTTTGGGCTAGGGAAAGTTGTGCCCTTCACACTTTAAGGGAGAAAAAAGCCGAGCTAGAATAGGTAAATCTTTAGTACACTTCCTTGGTCAAATGTTATCAGGACGTCGAGCAAGCCATGATAGAAGCATGTAGCACGGTTCTGGTGTTAGATATCCCCGTGGACCTTCTAGCTATTACCAAGGTTCAACACATGGCTGCAGGAGCCCGCATGGATCAAGAGGTGGCAACAAAATCACAAGGGTAGCTTACTTGACAAATAGCAAACCTCAGACTCCAGGTGTAGCAACCATTAGCAAACTGTGAACAATGTCGTGTGAAAATTCAAGCAGTCATAGAAACAATGAGGTACACTGTCTGTGAATATTTGGGGCTCTTAGATCAGTCGATTGGTATACTTACATCTCTCTAAGAGGACCCCACCATACAATGCATAGAAGTTGAGGAGTGCGCATTGCAATAGGCCTATGATACAGTTTGCGGCAATGCATAGATGGTTTCTCTCCCACAACAGCTCGCTAAAATGTGGGAGGCTCAGGCTCTCAAAGCCCAAATGGACGTTGCACGACAATAAGAGGTAGAGCTTAAATAATGCATTCAGCCTTGGCTGGATGAAGTGTTTGCCATCTATACAATGATTGAGAGCAAGTTAGCACATATGTAGGCAGTATGCGATTCTGAGCGGGCGAATCCAACTGACACAAATGCATTAGTGACTCGGGTGGAACAGGTACAATGGATCACTGTAGAATTTGTTGAAGAGACATATGTTGTGCAAAAGCTAGTAACTAACCTCCATGAGAAGATCACCCCACCAACCGAGTGACTTGGGATGAGTCACAATGATTGTGTTAGGGGACTGTTGGGTAGCAGAAGCCCCACAGAATGGTTAGAGGACACGAAGCCGAACATTTTGGGTAAATATAGGGTAAAGACTCCACTGAAAGCATGGAGTGCGAAGTATAATAGGTTGAGTCAAAGGGTAGTCCGCCCGAAAATAATGTAATGTAAGGTAAATAGGGTCGGCCCACGCAAGGGTCACGGGCCAAGGAAGGGTATAAATAGAGCAAGGTTCTATGGGTAGAAGTAGTATAGTTTTGATGATATCAAATGTAATGGGTTATTGAGAAATATATTTGGAAAGTGTCTGTAAGTTCGAGTCGAGGTATTGGGGTAGTAATTATAGGCTCTGTAGATGTGTGCATAGAGGCCTAGAAAGTCCGCAACTATGTGCTCAGACCCCTGCAACTGAGTGCGCAGGGCGGATCTAGATGTATTAAGGACAAAGTGGAAATAAAGATAAGTTTTTTCTGGAATTCTGTGTTTCTTCTGAACTTTCATAATATCTATTTAATCTTATCTGCTTATGGTTGGAATGAGTATAAATTTGGGTTTATTTTAATACAGAAATCAATTGTGTTGGTTAGATGTTTACTTAAATACCTTGGTAATTGATAACCACATCATCGAATAGAATAGCGCACTAATAAGAAAGATATACTCAAGCTGGACCTGTGTGAATAATGAGCAGCATAGATCTATAAACTAGTGTGCAAAACCTCCAGACCACACTAAGACATCCCTAGGGTGCGAAAACCTAGTTTCGGCACCCTCCCCTACTACCTCGGGTGAGACCTCAGTCCGCGCTCCATGGGATGTTGCCGAAAGGACTGGTAGCTGCGGGATTTGTTTGGCTAAATAACTCTTCCAAACCTGGGTCAGGCCCAAATAAGCCAACAAGACATAGTGTTGTCATCTGAGGAAATAGAAGAAGATGAGATAGTTGAAAGTCATGGTATGTGGGACTTCATTTTGCCTAATTCTGATACTGAAAATGAATAGGAAGCTCTCCCAGTAAATACCAGAAATAAAATCGTTGTAAAGCCTGTTCAACCAACCCAAAAGAAGAAAAATGCAAGCCCTACTACCAAAGATAAGGCTCCCATGAAGAAATCTCCAGTGTTGCCAACTCAAAATCAGCCATCATCTTCCAATCCACCCTCTTCATCAAATACATTGGTAGTATCTGACTCTATGGAGAATAATAGAGCGAATAGAGCGAATATTTCTTTATTTGAGCTTAGCAAGCTCAAACATAAAAAAAATAAAAATAAATAAATAAATAAATGTTGCTCAAAGAGTTAAATGCAGTACCTTCTTCTCCTCTTCCAAATGTTGTATTATCCAAGGCGGCTAAAGGAACAGGTAAGCCACCATCTAATAAAGTAGATGATACTGATGTTCTTTCGATCGGAGATAGATCTAATTTTCATACTCCTCCTTTTCTCTTGACCTATGAGATCTACAATAGAAATTTGCACAACTTCTTAATAGATTTAGGGGCTTCATCAAACATAATTCCAGCCTCGGTTTGCTCAAAATTAAACATTGAGCCCCAAAAATCTGCAGTACATATTGTTCAGCTAGATCGAACTAAGGTTCAAGCCTTAGGAGAGATTAATTTAGTCACCATTAGGTTATCAGTTGATCCTAGAGTAGTCCAGAGAATCGATATATTCGTTACTGACATCTCTGAGTTTTATGGGTTAATTTTATGCAGGGATTGGTCTAAGAAACTCCATGGTTACATTTCTACTGATTGGTCTCATATGTGGCTTCCCTATAAAGTGAAACCAAATCAAATTAAAAACGATCGGGAGAAGTACATGACCCATACTGTAATGGAGTTTGAGCAAGAAAATAAACCCATAGCTTTCAATAACAACATTCTCATAAATTACTCAGTTGAATCATTCTTTGGTAATTTTAATGCTCAATCATCACCTTTTTCTGTTAATAGTTTCACATCACAGATAGAAAATTTTTCTCATACAGATACATCAAGGTGTGTTACTATTGCTGAAGAAATTGTAAATAAACCTGTAGATAAGCTTGTATTTTGGTCTTTATATTTTGATGGATCAAAATTCAATGACAGTGCAGGAGCAGGATGTATTTTAGTTAGTCCTAAAGGGGGAAAAACTATGTTATCATGTAGACTAGAATTTGAGTGTACAAATAATACTTCTGAATATGAGGCATTGATTCAAGGGCTTTATAAAGTGATAGGTCTGAAAGTTAAATATCTAAAAGTATTTGGTGATTATGATATTGTCATCAAATAGGTAAGGAATAATATCCATTGCCTTTTAGGACATATCAAGCATTATCAGTTCTTGGTTCAAGACCTCATATCTCATTTTCTAGCATTTAATATTTCTCCTATTCCCAGATCTTAGAATGCAACAGCTGATTTATTAGCTAATTTTGCTTCTAAGCTCCTTCCATCCGAGGATTACAGTCTTGATAGGTTTTCAGTTGAATTAATTTTTAGATCATCTATTCTAGACAATGTCACCAACTAGTGGGTATTTAATCATGATGAAGACATTTTGAATTTCTTAACTTCTGAGAAATCTTATGATGACCAGATTATTGATGAGGATGATCATGATCTTCAAATTAAACAAAGACAGAATGAAAATTCCATACCTAAATATGTGGTCAAACTTGAAGATGTTTATGATATCAAGGATAGGTTTAAACAAGTCACTAATTCAAAACTTCAAAGTTATACTTCGAGGTTTGAATTAATAAACCTTGGCACTGAGGCCAAACCACAAAACATTAATTTGGGTCTAAGGCTCACTTCAGAAGGAAATTTTTCTTTTATCAGATTTTTGAACAAAAATATTTTTTTTTTTTTTTGAATTATGACGATCTAAACAGGTATGATAATTCTATCATACAACACACAATTCCAATGATTTCTGAGGAGAAACCTGTGCAACAAAAATTGAGGAAACTTCACCCGATTCTGGAGAGCCAGATCAAAGCAGAATTGAATAAACTCTTGAAAGCTAAGATAATTTTCCCAGATAGACATTCTAAATGGGTTTCTAACTTGCTAGCTGTTAGGAAGAATAATGGTGATATTAGGATTTGCATTGATTTCAGAAATCTCAATAAGGCATGCCAAAAAGATAATTTTCCATTACCAACAATGGACCAGACACTTCATTCAGTTGTTGGTTCAAGTTACTGCCTTTTCTGGATGGCTTTTCTGGATATAATCAAATGCTAGTACATCTAGATGACAGAACCAAATGGGGAACATATGCCTACCAGAAAATGCCTTTCGGTTTGATTAATGGTGGAGCTACTTTCCAAACAACAATGGATATAGCATTCAAGGGTTTGATTAACAGGTCAATTGTTGTTTACCTAGATAACATAACTGCCTTCTCCAAGAAAAGAGCAAATCATCTTCATGATTTGAAACAAATCTTTGAACGTTGTAAAAGGTATGGGGTTTCATTAAATCCCAAGAAATCACTCTTCACCCTTGCTGAAGGTAAACTCTTAGGGTTTATCGTATCTAAAAATGTCATTTATATTGATCCAGAAAGGATTAAGGAGATTTTTGATATTCCTCTGCCACACAATAAAAAATTAATGCAATCATTTTTAGGTCAAATAAATTTTGTAAAAGGATTTGTTCTTGATTTTTCGCAGATTGTTTTACCTTTACAAACCATGATTAAGAAAAATTTAGTTTTCAAATGGGGGCATAAAGAAAAAGAAGCCTTTGATTCAATAAAATAGGCAATCATTAATGCTCCTGCATTAAATACTCCAAATCTTTCTGATCATTTTATTTTGTATACTTTAGCATTCGAAACATCTTATGCAATTGTGTTAACGTAGATCAATGATCAGCAAATTGAAGCACCCATATCCTTCTTCAGTTCTAATTTACAAGGTGTTGAACTTAATTATTCCGAAGTAGAAAAACAAGCTTTTGCTGTGTTTAAATCTATTAAACACTTTAGGTCATTCCTCCTAAAAACTCATAAAAGTAATATTTGCATTCTCGACACTAAGACATTGCTAGTCCAAAGGGAAGTAGGAGAGAAGAGAGCCAACCGGGTTATAACATTACAAGAATATGATTTAGATATTAAACCAGCAAAAATTGTAAGAGGTCAAGATTTTTGTAGGTTATTAGCAAGAGCTTCTAACATTCCATAACATGAATATTTAGATAATGCTCTTCAAATAAATGAGATAAATATCATGAGTTCTAAATCTCAATATGCAGATCTGGTATTTTATTTAAAAAATAGGTATGCTCCTCCTAGTCTCTCTTACAAAAACAAATGTACCTTAAGATTGAAAGCAAAACACTTCGAAATCATTGATGATGTGTTACCTAGAAGGAATTATGATTCGATTTTGTTAAGATGCCTTGAAAAAACTGAAGCACAAAACGTGTTGCAGGAATTACATGATGGTCGAGTAGGTGGACATTTTGGAGGTGATACAACAGCTCACAAGATAATACATGCTGGATATTATTGGCCTACTTTATTTAAAGATGCCCATGACTATGTAAGAGAATGCAAAATATGCCAAACTGCCAATGGAAGACAAAGGAAACTAGCCTTTCCTTTACAAGCAGTCAACATCAAACAACCATTTGAACAATGGGGACTGGATATCATAGGAGAGATTGTTCCACATTCTCCCAAGCAGCACAGATATATCCTTACAGCCACGGATTACTTCACGAAGTGGGTAGAAGCAATTCCTTTGAAGATAGCCAATTCTGATGCAATAATTGAATTCATTGATCAATTCATCATTACTAGGTTTGGTGTACCTAATGCTCTGATTTTTGACAATGCATCTTATTTTTCTTGAAATACTATACTTGAATTTGCTCTTAAGAGAGGATTTAAATTAAAATATTCTGCAAACTACTACCCTCAAGGTAATGGTTTGGCAAAATCAACCAATAAAAATCTTATTAAGATTATTAAGAGAACTGTTGACCAGAATCAAAAGAATTGGCACAAGTCTTTGATATTTGCGTTATGGGAAGACCACATAACTTAGAATGCCTCAATAGGTACTTCTCCAATTCAACTTAGTGTATGGGAAAGAAGCTGTAATACCAACAAACTTAGCACTCCCATCTCTAGCCCTAGTGCAATTTATTGAAGAAAATCCCTCATCTTCTATTCAATTAAGATATGATCAAATCCTTAAATTAGAAGAGGAAAGGGAAAAAGCCAAAATCACACATGCAAAACATCAATAGGTTATTAAATCTTATTTTGATGCAAATTCTACCAGCCCAAAATTTTTACAAATCGGTGATCTTGTTTTTAAATGGGACAAAGCGCACGAAGACAAAGGAAAACATACTAAATTTCAAAAGATGTGGCTTGGACCATTTCAAATCATTGAGAAGATAGGCTCATCAATGTTCATATTTCAAGACCTATTAGGAAAGAGAGATTCTCTTCCTGTCAATGGGCTTATCTTGAAAGAACTCTTTACTTAAGGAGGTAACCCCTCCTTACCTGTAAATATTCATTATGCAGCTTTGCTTATTTTAAATTTTTATTTGTAGAAAATAAGGTTGTAAATAGTATTCCATTGACCTTTTACTATTGGAAAGTTATTTAATAAAATATTGTAAATATTTACTTTCAATAGATGGAAACCTTTAAGGAAAAGACTGCAGTTTTAGAAAGTTAGATAGAACATAAAACTCTGAGAACCTCTTTTAGATTTGTAAAATCTTCGCAAGCCTTGAAAATACTGTAAATCATTCCAAGTTTTAAAGAGCTGAGAGAGGTTTTTTGTAAAAAAGTAAAGGCTTTTAAAAACGTAGCATCTACAACTCTAAAATTGTCACCCATAAAATCTTAAGGAGAAAGTCATTCACCCCATACATTACGTTTATGATTTTTCAGAGTGTAATTCTAAAATATGTAAGACATAAAAGATAAAGGGTCTCATCATGAGCCTGCTTAGCATGATCATAGGGAACTAATTAAACTGACATTACCAACACTGCATATCAAAACAGGGTAATGGCTTATAATCATAAGACAAGGGGTCTCATCACGAGCCAGCGTGTTCAGTTCAATTATAACCAGTGAATGGCATTGTCAATAACTGGCCACCAAACCAGGACAATTGCTTTTTATCTTTTAAAGAAATTGAAATAATAGAAAACACAAAAAGAAAAAAATATGTTTAAACATATCCTTTTGAATTTATCTTTCAAAAGTTACACTCTTAGATGGATGGGACAATGAATGATTAAATGGTTAAAAGGTAACCCTGTTGAGACTATAAATGTCTAATGGAAGCAGAGGAACTACCTATGACAATAGAGTAAACTTAAAATATAAGTTGGAGAAACCCCCTACTTTATCTATACCAACCAATCAAAGCTTGAATAATCCCAAAATGTTTTTTATTTTTAAGATTGGAAAAGGAATTACAAAAATTGTCAATATATTCAGAGTTAATGTTTATTTAACTATTCTTAGATTGTTTTCTTTATCCTCAATGGTTTCCAAATTAAGAAAGTTATAGATATTGCACTACTTTATAAGAGATAACTATTTCTCCCTTGTGCCATACAACAACCCTCCCCATTTCAAAATTTTCATCCAAAACTTTAACAAGACATGGTTTCCCTTTTTAGGAATTGGAGAAAATCAATAATTCAATAACAATCGCAAACTTTACAAAATCCATATAACACATGAAAATATTTATGAAAAGGTCCGATCCAATTTGAATATTAAAAAAGACCTTCTCGTAAAACAAATATAAAATAATGTGTCGCACCCTTTGTTTAAAGGATAGACTTAAGGCTTCCATTGGAAATCACTGTTGCGATAACGCTATCAGGAAGCACAAATCGCAAGATATCAAGGAAACGTTCCAAGGGTCCATGTAAACCTCCCAATGCAATAATCCTATCGCAATCGGACATCGCTAAAAACATGAAACACATAATGAATATCCATTTGGAATTCGCCGATGCGATTTCATTTTTGGAAAAGTGCGCTTTTCGATAAAAGGTGAAATAGGATCGTTAAATGACTATTTGTGGGTTTAAAGCTTAAATCAATAATAAATGAAAAACAAACGATTTATTCATTTTCTAAATATTATCCCACCTCCCTATGACAACTCACTAATTATCGCAATCGGAGCTATGAAAGGAAGCAACAAAAACATAGCGTTTGTGACTCCCAATCTACGATATACGATTTTCACTAATCATTGATCGGGAAAGTCATGAGATTTACTTTCAAGGATTATTACTAATATGAGTGATACGACATATCATTATGGCATTTAAGCATCATGATTGGCAGTTACGAAAATCATTAATAAACTAGTTAAGGTTGAATCCTTCAAGGATTTCATCCGTGGTAATATTTGAGTTCATATTGCTTATCACGCTTAAATTACCATTAATCTTTTATATTCTGCGATGGATTTGAACAAAAATTTTCTTTGTTACGGTCTTCTATTTCTTTTTGTAGAGCAAGCACGAGCTTATGAATCCATCGAAAATGATGAATAAATCAAAGAAATCAAAATCCCTAGTCATAGCCAAAGAGGAACCAGTTAAAAAGGTCTTGATAGCTGATACTACCTACCTTAGTCTCGGAAAGGCTTCATGGTGAATTATATACAATTTACTGGAAGTCGAGGATTCGGAAGAGATCAAAGAAGTAGTGGCAACAACAGATTCCACTGACAAGTCAGAGAATACTCTTAAGGATTTGGCTAGCTCTTATCTTCACAGAATAGCAGCCCACGCCAAAGTATTACCCTACAATGACTTGGTCAGATGGGTTATTGAAAGTATCAACATTATAGACAAAACTTTCTTTACGGCTGATGGAAGAATGTTCAGGTCATTAAGAGCGGAAGATATCAAGAAACTGTACCATTTCCCTGAACCACAAAAGCGGTACAACAAAGCATTTTTGGAAGCTTTCACCAAGGAAAATGCCATGGAGTCAGACCCTGTCATATAGTGGAGGCATTTTCCAAGCAAACATAAGCATGAATCATTGGGTATGTACTACGTAGACTCATTAGCATCTCCTTACTGTTATGTTGGTGCTATGATATGTAGACTCTTTAGAGTCCATGATTCGGCCAAGTTTACTATAGAGATGGTACTTTTAATGGAGGCTACAGTTAACTCTTATATCATGTATTGGGCAACCATTTTTTCTAATAAAATGGCCAACCAAATACTTGATTATAGGAAAACAGGTTTGTGACTACCCAGGTAATACCCCTGTTTTATATGAGTGCCTACATTTTGGACTTTATCTATTTCAATTCTGATTACCCCATTTTAGGTTGGAAATGGACTCCATAGGACCTGAACCCCATTCATATCTATCATAAGGAATTGTGGAAATCCCATTATAAAAATCATCTTTATAGAATCTGTCATGGTTTCATACTCCATGTTTATTATGCTATATTCAATAAACCCACTCCTAGGTTGTCTGATGAAGCTAGTGTCGACCTGACATCAATTGGTAGCTGGTTTGGTAAAGAAAAGTGCACCTACATCAGACTTTTTGGCAGCACTACTGAACCACATGTCCTTCCCTTATACATCCCAGATAAGTTATTTTCCAGAGAAAAAGCATATTAGATAACAGTAGAAGGGATGTTAAGGACCCTAAAGGAGTCTAAAAAAAAGATGTGGCCTTCATTCCCCTGCGATGTGGTACTTTCACACTGCATGACTTCAAATATGTAGAGAAGGAAGCTAAGAAAATTAAAATGTTAAAGTTAGCAGTCATCCCAAAGAGGCAGTATGATCCAAAATCTGTTGCCTACAATTTCACTTCTCATGTCAAAATTGCCAAGTTTGAACATGAGAAGGATAATTATGATGATTTGTTTGCTTCAACCAAGTTATTTTCTCAAGTGAAACAACTAGCAAAAATCAAATTAGGAGCAGAAGGATTAGAGGAAATTTTGAAGTTCAGGACAATGAGATTGGAAATACTACCTCTGGACTTGTTAAATACTACCTCTATGGTGCAACTAGAAGGCCACGGTGAAGGAAAAATTATGGAAAAGACTCCTGAAAAGGAAAAGACCCCAGAAAGGGAGCAAATAAAGGAAGGAACTAGTGAGACCCTTGATATGAATATCAATATTGATCCTACTTTAATCAAGGAATGGGAGCAGTTTGATCTAATCATAAAAAACCATAGTAAATCCCAAGAGCTCACTAAACCAAAATTGCCTACAGTGCAAAAGCCAGAAGTTATTAGTGTTCCTATTGAAGAGACAAGTAGTCTACCCAGAATTCAGCAGGATATAGAAATAATTCCCGAAAATCCTACAAAGGAGATTGTACTAAGAACAGAAGAAATACCACCCCTAGATGTATTCTACAGTCCGAAGCACAGGGTTGTAGTTAAAAGATAGAGGAAAAAGAGGAAAATTGATCAGAGTCCTCTTCTAACTCCTTAGGTAGAAATTATGAATGTGGTATGGAAAGCAGAAGTCAATCCCTGTGAGGATTTAACAAGGTTATCTCAGTATGTAGGAGCTTACACAGCGGTGAAAATGGAAAAAGCCTCAGAGTTCAGTCAGCTAGTCATGGAAAAGGATCAGAGGATCACTCGACTTGAGGTGAAATCGGAAGATGGACAACAAAATCTTAATCAGCATGAACAAAAGCTAACAGAGCATAAAAAACAAAATGAGTGACTAAGAGAGAAGTTGAAATTGGAGAAACAGAGGATTGATGAGAAGACTCCATAAACAACAGGAGTTGTCTCAAGAATTAAGTAGGCTTCAGATGTTAAGTGAGTAAGAAAAGAAGGAAAAGGAAGATCAAATTGCACAAATTCAAGAATAGACAAAAAGGTACAAGGGTTATTCACAGGTAAGTGAATTTAGAATAGAAGCCTTGGAGATAACCAAAGCCTTGGCCCGACAATTGAACATTCTTTGCCACAACATATCATTGGCCAACCCATTATGTGATATCTTTGCATCACTGATTGAGAAGGAAGTGGATGCAAGACTGGAATTGGAAAAACAGATGAAAAGATAACAAATTTTCTGTCTTGGCAAGATTCCATAGAAGGAATGGCTACCAACTTGCCAAAAATACAAGAATCACAAAAGGAAATCCTGTTCTCAGAATGGGAGTCTTAGCTAATGAAAGCTGAAAGAGCAACCTATAGATGTAGAGATTCAACGAATGGTTTGATCGAATTAATAAATAACAGTTTACATATGTCTAATTTGATCACCGATTGCTCTCTAGGTAAACTCCCAAAAGCAAAGGCATTGGAACATCATTGGAAATAGGAGTTGGAAAACAGAGAAAAACAGGTTGGAGAGATCCAAAACTTGACATGGGAAACATTTTAGTTTTTCCTAGTCAAGCCACATAGCTAGCAGATGGTCATGAAATGCCTTCCTGACGCGGTCAATTGTATTATTTCCGAACTCTTCAATGCCACCTACATAGCTCAGCGACACTACAGGATGAGTCAACCTCTACAAATCCAACAAATGCTCACAATCTGACACTACAATCACAAGAAAAGAAGTTGATTCAACAAATTCGTTCAACCGCTACTGCACTGCTATTTTTATAATGAATATCTGATTTTCATGTCTACAGTGAAAACATCACATAGTGATTTTTATTGATAGCTAGTTTTTATTTTTAGTATTTAAGACCCTTTCATGTATTTATAAAGGGTCCTCAATTTGTATTAAAACTTGACTTGGGATTTGCACTTCTATACTTCTAATTTTTTTTTTATCAAAGTGGACCAAAGTTTTGCATTTTTGTGAAAGAAGCTTTTGCGAGACTCGCACTTTTTCATCTTTTGAAGGTTTTCTCAAATAGGAAAGTAGAATATGAATGTTGTTTACATAAGGAGAATTCAAATGCATACGGTGCTATTATCTCCGTTTTTGTCTTATTTCTCTATGTGAATGAACATTTCTTAAAAACTTGCTATTATTGATATATGTACGTTTTTCAAACAATTCTTTAGCATATCATTTCTGAAGGTTTTAGAGTTGTTATCATTTGGATATATATGTCAATGATATATATTGTGATGAATGCAATAATGTTTTTATAATTTCTTTGTTTAACTTCTTAATAAAAGTAATCATTATATGAATGCATCTTTCTATTTTATGAATAAGCCATCTTTATGATTATTTGTCTAATAGAAATAATCAAAAATTGTGTTGTTAATAAGATACCTAGGTTAGATTAGTTATATTTGTATATTTTTGAATTGTAGAATAAAACACTTATCACCTTAGTTATCCATTACAAAACAATCACCCATCAACTCATACATCACTGGGAAACTAGTCCCTTTCATTATATCTAGTTGGAGCCACCACACCAAATGGAAAAGGAGTTGCACTAAGGTCTGGACTGGGTGGTTTTCCCCAATGTTGATGCAACAATTTTAGAGGCATTAACAAGTCACAAGATACTTTGTTGAAATACATAGGAGGTTTGCATAGCTATCTTCCACACACCATTCTTATGTTTAATCCCATGAATCTTGATGAGGTACATGTTCAAGCTACACACCTCGAAGCAAGAGGGAAACATGTACAAGAAGAATTTAAGAAGAAGCCATTCTAGAGTGGTGCAAAATGAAAGTAGAAGAAAAATGCTTATGTTAAGAAATAAAGGGGAGAAACTCATGTGAAAGAATTGTTCCAAAGAGGGTCATGATGATGCACATTGCTGGAAGATTCACCCTGAATAAGACCGAAAAAATCTAACAATAAAGGGAAACAAAATGCAGATGTTGTTGTACAACAACACTTGGGTTCTGACTTAGGTGATGAATCAAAGGTTGCAGCCACAATCACCAAGGGAAAATCCATGGCCAAATTAAGCAAAGAGGAAGTCGTGGCAAGCACTAGTGCAACAAATAACTCCAACAACGTTTCAAATGAGGAAAACATAATTGATTTGTTCCATATTCGAGTTATTTCCAAACACACCAAGATTGATACATTGTTTGACAGTGGATCTCAGGCAAATTTCATTTGTATAGACTTGGTTAAGAAATTGAATCTGGAAACCATGCCTCATCGTAAATTGTATCCATTCAGTTGGACAACCAAGGATGGAAATCTTCAAGTCACATGGAAATGTGTTTTGAGATTTGCAATTATTTCCAATTTCATTTATGAAGTCAAATTAGATGTAGTTCCACTGGATATTTCTAAAATTGTGTTGGGAAGTCCATATTTGTATGACAGGAAAGTCGTTTTCCATAGATTTAAGAAAAAATATCATTTTTTCAAAGATGGAGTGGAGTATATTGTGAGAGCCCATCACAAAAATCTTAATCTGTCTTTGGCAAGCACAAGGCAAATGAAGTGACTGGTCAATTCCAGCAAAAATCTTGTGCTCCTTATGATCAAATAGAAGAATGACATGGAGCATGAATCCTTTGCAGGCTGTGACATGAAGCTAAAATCCAAATTGGTTTATGTGGTCAATCAATATCGAGAGATATTTCAAGAACCAAAGGGATTGCCACCAAAAAGGGGAATTCATCATGAAATTTAGCTACAACAAGGTTGTCCACTCCCAAACATCGGTATGTATCGAATGCTAATTCTGGAAAGTTTAGAAATTAAGAAACAAGTCCATCAATTGTTAGATAAAGGTGTAATTTGTCTGTCTATTTCGCCATGTGGTTCACCAATTGTTTTGGTACCCAAGAAAGATGGAACCTAGTGCATGTGTGTAGATTATTAAGCTTTGAATAAAATTACTATAAAGAATCGATGCCCACTACCCAGAATAGATGATTTGTTAGATCAGTTGAAGAATGCAAAAAATGTTTCACTAAATTAGACTTGAGAAATGAATATCATCAAGTTAGAATAACCGAGGAGGATATTTGGAAGACTACTTTTAAAACCAAACAAGGATCATTCGAGTGGTTGGTTATGCCTTTTGGTCTTTCCAACGCTCCAGCTACATTCATGAGAGTTATGAATGATGTTTTGAGATCCTTTCTTGATGAGTTTGTAATTGTCTATTTAGATGATATTTTGATATTCAATAAATCACAAGAAGAGAATCTCAAGCATGTGAGGAAAGTGTTGGATGTCTTGAGAAAATAATAGTTATTTCTGAAGATGTCTAAATGTGAATTCAAGAAAAATTCCTTAGTGTATTTGGGCCATATACTTGGAGGAGGTGAGCTGAAGCTTAACCCCTCTAAAGTGTCGGTTATTGTGAATTGGCCAATACCCAAATAAATCATAGAAGTAAGGAGTTTTCTGGGAGAAACGCAGTATTGGAGGATGTTCATTAACAATTTCTCTTCCATAATAGCTCCACTACATGCCCTGACCAGCGTGAAGGTTGTCTTCCAGTGGGGAGGAAAACAACAAAAGGCACTTGATGCTTTAAAAAAAATATTGTTTCAGCCCCAGTTTTAACATTACCATATTTGAAACAACCATTTGAAATACAAATAGATGCAAGTCACCACACCATGGATGCAGTTCTTTTACAGCACGGTAAGCCCATTTCAGTTCATTCTGAGATTTTTAATGGTTCTCTTATAGTTCAACTATCCTGCATATGATAAAGAGCTTTACACATTTGTGAAAAGTGTGAAGAAATGGAAGCATTACTTGATGGGAAAAGAAACCATTATTCACACCGATCATCAAACTTTGTAATATCTACAATCAAAAAACAAAATTACAACAATCAAGGCGCTTTTGTTGGATGGGATTCTTACAACAATTCTACTTGGTAAGCAGGTGCAAGAAAGGTATTTATAACAAATTTGTTTATATTCTTTCTAGACCAGTTATTCGTGTAGCCATTTTACTCTAGAATAATTTTGTTTTGCGTGAAAGTTATGTTGAAAAATACATACATGATACTAACTTTCAAGAGGTATATTCAAACTTGATTCAATGCCACCAAGTTGATGTAGCCTAAGCTACATTTACCCACATTATGTAAATAAAATTGCATGTCACACTATGTCTCAGGGGTTTTAATATTCCTACCTGGTAAAACCTTCACATGTAAAGGTTTAATGCTCCTTCAATAAAATCTATGTAGAAAAATTTCATTTAACTATCCCACTAGTTTTGACTTTAATAAACATTCGAGCAGAACCTTGTAAACCCTTCCATAATATTTTGGTTTAACACTCTTTAATTTAAATGCCTAAGCGAAAGCTGTTTAATCACACATTAATGAGATTATACCCGTGGATTTTCTTACCATCTGATCCACAGCAAACCTGACCAATCACCATCAACCGTGTGTCGCATAGCTGACGTATTTATTTCAACGTTGAATTTTGTGCACCCCAAATCTCCATCGTTGATTTGTCTCGTCCGATCTAATGGCTATCGTGTCACCCGCTCGCCAACTAACTTGGCCAATCTTCATTGTCGATGTGAACCATCCAATCAAACGACTATCACGCAATCTCACGTAGATACTTGCATGATCAATATCAGATCGAGAGCGCGCAAGAAAATTAGTTTTCTTGTGCTACGTGTCACCCATTTAGACTAATCACATGAAATTATAGAATACATTTTCCCACTTTGAGAGCACGCGAGATACTACTTACCACCTACAAAGATCGCTCCATTATTCTGCACGTTTTCCACCCTTCTATCGACACATGCCTTGATGTACTCCATCCATTTCTTAATTCAATCTCCTGCGATAAGATATATGCCGCTCATCTTCCATTAATTATGTCCGTTGATTTGACTAATCCAATGGTTCTTGTGCACTGTTACGTTCTTTTGTTTTTTACTATGTAATAGCCCATTCAACTTTCTACCTGTGTATTTATTCTTGCCTTATGGTCTTTAATTGTTCTGATCTTGATCTCCACATTGTTACTTCATTTCTTTGTCTCTATGTAATTCCTCAATGTCCTGGTTTATTCGTCTGACTCACCTATACGACTCTTTGTGCATCTATCCTTTCTGAGATTATTCAATCACTTTTGATTGTTGTACTCCTCCTTTGTGCACTATCCTCTCTCTGTTCTTATGTGGTTTAGGTTTTCTTCATGGTTTCTAGTCTTTGGTTGTTCTTCACCGCAACTCTTCCTGAACTTACTTCTACATATTTTTAAGCGCTATCACATCTGAAATTCAACTTTGATCCTTCAATCAGATTCAAATGATCAGACCACTATCCTTCATTCTCCACCTCTAAAATCTTCTTTAATTCCACCTACATATATATACTATGTAGAATTACTCTAATTCACACACAATCTATAATTCCATTTATCAGCACACACCACACAACTCAAGAATCAAATTCTCTGTCTTTATAAACAATTGTTTACATAATGAATCTCTCTCTATGGCCTGATTTTCTAATCAGTGGCCTTTTTCATTTCCTGCCTGTAGGCTTACAATCAAACCCTAACTAATCTCTGAACTCTCACTAACTAACTAACTAACTAACTAACTAACTAGCTAACTACTAACAAACTCTCTCTATGCCTTTTAGGCTTACATTTATACAAAAGGTTATGCAACCCATTTCAATCCAGATCCTTAATATTTTGAACTAAATCCTGAATATCTTCTAAGTCCACTTTTGACTCAAATAATATCTAATGATCCTCTCTAGTTCCACAAATCATGAAATCAATTCCTAATCTAAGATTTACAATTGATTTTCAAATCTCTCAATCCCTATGGAATCTTAACTAGGCTAAATTTGTCATGTTCTCCAACATTTGAGAACATTTACAATATTCCTCACAATATCTAATTAATTCCTATTCCAAATCACTCAAAACATTAATAATTACATTAATTTGATAAATAGGAATCCAACTTCCTTAAAACACAAGACCCCTATGTCTACTAAAATACAATGATATCTCTGAGCTGGATGCTCCTGCATCAAAAGTTGAGGAATTGGACTACCATATACATAATATTTTTTGTATCATTTGGGAAAAGTTTGTCTTCCATAGGGAAAGAGAGTAAATATCACAAGGGAAGCGCACACTTCTCTTATTGCCAAACATTTCGGTGTAAGTAAAACAATGGAAAATCTTCAGAGGTATTTTTACTAGCCTCATATGTTTGAAAGCGTGTCACATTTTATCATAGATTGTTCACTATGGGTAGTCACTAAAGCTAGAAATAGGAAACTAGAATTGTATACACCACTTCTAGTGCCTTCACATCCAAGGGAGAGTGTTTCTATGGATTTTGTAGGAGGTGTTCTTTTATCAAGAAAAGGTAATGATTATTTGTATGTAGTCATGGATAGGTTCAGAAATATGTGCATACTAATGCCTTGTAAAAAACAAATAGCTCAAATTTTATTTCAAAATGTATGGGTTCATTTTCGATTACCTACTTCTATTGTAAGTGAGAGTGATTCCTGATTTGTTGGGAATTTTTGGTCAATTTTATAGAACTTGATGGACACCAAGTTGAAGAAAATTACAACCTTCCATCCACAAATAGATGGTCAAACTGAAGTGGTTAACAAGACAATTATTCATTTGCTAAGAGGATATTGTAGCAAACATCCTAAGTTGTGGGATGAACAGTTGCATTATATTCAACATGCTTACAACCGAGAAAAACACTCTTGTACTCTAACTTCGCCTTTTGAGGCATGTCTTAGTTATTTGCCTAAATTTCCTTTGGATTTCATCTTTGAGAAATATGTAGTTGTACATGGACATAACGACATAGATAGAGAAGATAAATTCATTGAGAAAATTCGGTTGATTCACCAAACAGTTTAAGAACAATTAGAAAAGAGCCAAGGAAAGTATAAGACAAGGCAGATAAGCATCATGTGGATCATCAGTTTCAAGTAGGTGATTAAGTTTGGCTTAGCAAGGAAAGGATTCAAGGTGAAAGTAAAAAGCTAAAACCAATCCATTATGGTCCACTTAAAATTATGGAAAAGATTCGTAATAATGCTTCCAATCTTGATTTTCCTTCATATATGCAAATTTATTCCATTGTTAATGTTTCGAATTTAAGATTGTATGAGCCTCCTTTGACTGAAGATAAAGGAGAAAATGTACAAATTCCATCAATTGAAGATTTTTCTCTAGAATTTCTTGATGAGATTCAGCAAGACACGATACTTAGAAAAAGAACGAGGTCATCAAAGAGGGGAAATGTTGATTATCATCGAGTGGGTCTGAAAGGTGAAAATCCATCAAAGGCCAAATGGATTCAAGAGGGGAAGGTGAGGGCACAGTTGTTACAGATCCATTTGGGCACATCAAATCCAACCTACAGATCATTACTATTAGGGCCCATCAAACCCTAATTCAGTTGTTACATGACCTAAAGAAGTCAACCATCAGAATCCCTAGCTTCCTAATAAGTTCCATGACTAAAATCATCGAAAAACTTCCTCTGAGAAGATCAGTGCTGGAAAAACTTCATTAGGGTGTGTTGTAGTGTAGTCCAATACACTGCTAGGGTGTTATGCAGTGCACTTGAGCCCTCTCTGGCCTGCACTAGGTGAATTTGAGCGAAATTGCATTGGGGTTTGGGAATATTCTTATCCATTGGATGCACCTAAAAGTTTCCCAAGTTTATCTACTCCTTTGGGCTCGAATCTAGATGAGGTAGGGAGTTAAATAACATCAATCCCTTTGTCCCTTCCTCCATGGAACTAAATTCTAAGTTTCAGTCGGCATTCATTAACACCATTTATGGTGTAACTTCCTTCATTCACCTATAAAAAGACCACACATCTAAGTGATCAGGGGATGGAAATTATTGAATTATAGGGAGACGTTGTTAGTATGAGACTTGAGTTGATTTCAAGTATTGTAATAATGTCAAAATCTCTTGCTTGTTATGAGGAGAGGATGGGATTGAACTGGAGGAGTGATGTTGAATCAAGCAAATTGGGTTCTAACTCTTCCTTTTACTAATAAAGAGTTCAAAGCTTTTTCCATATGCTTGTGTTATTCATTGATGCTTTCATATGTGTAATATGTACTTGATTCCATGTTATTTTTAATCAATAGATCATTCTCATATGCTTTGATCGGTTTTTGTCTTCTGTCTGTGTGCAGGTACTTTTCAAGTGGATTAAATATGGAAAGGAGCAACAGAATTGGTCAAGGGAGATAAGGAGTAAGTGAAAGCTACAAGTAGGCTTCTTTACCTTTTATTTAATCTATTGGTTGTAGAAAAAGTGTAGAATGCTTTGCACTATTGTTCTAGACTTAGATACTAGTCTAGGGGTTTAAGCATTTATCCGTAGACACCAAAACTTCCCAAAACAAATTGGTGACTCTATTGGGGATAGATCATCCATCTTAGTAGCTTATCAAACTCTTAAGACATTTCTAAATACTGTACTTGTGGTCGTTGATTGAATTTCAGTCTTCTTTCATTGAAAACTGAGTCAAAACTGTGTCAAAATTGCCTTCAAAATGGCTTATTGTCACCAGTGCAGCCTAATGAAGGACACAATGCGCTGCAATGCACTTCTCACATATAGGTGTAGGAATTTACAGGGTAAGTTCCTCAGACAAAATACCAAAAGGACACCGCTCACAAACAGATCACAGATCAATACACCAGTATTTTGACGTGGTTAAAACCCTTAGAGAGGGAAACAGTCCACGGCCTGCGCCAATGTGGCTACTA
>APFE030172925.1:192255-224115 GCA_000404065.3 Pinus taeda | reverse complement strand
CAAAAGGACACCGCTCACAAACAGATCACAGATCAATACACCAGTATTTTGATGTGGTTAAAACCCTTAGAGAGGGAAACAGTCCACGGCCTGTGCCAACGTGGCTACTACAGGCAATTTATTATTAAAAGAATGAAAATTTACATAAGCTTCTCTCATGCACGGTTAACCTACAAATGACCCTCCATGCGCTTTAAATAGAATTCATGGACCAATCGGGTGTAAAGCCACGGATCAAGTGTCGGTAATACCGAGGAGAGAATGAACCGTCGAATCACTACATATCGTGACCGTCGGATTGTAAGTTACAAAATGTACAACGGTAAAGAAACACACTTTACGTAACTCTATACCTAACTCTATACTAGACCAAGTTGAACTTAACTATTTCCTATGTGTCGGAATATCCTAACAATAGGCAGTGCAATGAAGCGCACTGTCTCTTACTATTACCTGGGTTGATCCCTTGAAGGTCAGTTTCTCATCTAGGAGCTGAAGGTTTTTGCCAAATTTCTCCTATTTAAATGATTGGTTGAATGTCAATGATGTTTTATCTCTAAAAATAGGTTTTCACCTCCTTACCTGGCCCTACTTAGACTAGGATTGATAAATGTTTCTTATGTATTTTCTTTGTCATTTTGAATCTATAGTCGAAAGTTAGTTTTTTGGTCGATTGATCTTTAGCGAAAGAAAGTGTCGTTAAATCATCTTTTCTTTCGAAAATTGAATTGTCATCAAGTCTTCATTCATGAAAGATCGATTGATTGTTGTATGCATATGATTAGTATTTTCGTTGAAAGTGACGTAATTTCTCATTTCTTCGAAAATGAAAGTGTCGTAAAGTATTCCTTTCCTTGAAAAGAAATTGTTGCAAAATCGTCATTTTTATGAAAAGAGTTTATTGATCGATTGTGCATTACTTTTCCATTTTGTTAATTCACATTAAGGGAACTTGAAAAGAAATACATGCATGTTGCATTGAAAAAGTTTGTGTGTGCTGATAGGAATAGTGTAGCAAATTTTCTTTTAGATTGTGCTCTTTGCTCTTTGATCAAAATAAATCTGATTGCTCTCTCCCTAAGTAGCTAGGATTTTCATCATTAAATTGAATGGAAAGAATGCTTATCATGATAGTTGCATTCCTAGGAATTTTAGAATACATCACATGGTGAGCTTGAAAGGAAAATTCTTAAGCAAGATCAACTTAAAATAAACATGAATTTATCTAATGGAGCATTGTCATTAATGAGAACATTTAGTGGTTCTGGGCTAGAGACGTGTTATGGCATTGTAAAACATTGCAACTATTGCTAACTTGTCTGCAATACATCCCAAGTGTGATACCTCATTCCACATATGTGAGTATATCGTAGCTCATCCACATACCTTCAGCTATATAGGGCAGTGTTATAGTACGTAAAGTATATGGGAATGCTCTCACTGTGCGGTTTTGCATTAGACATCGCTTATATGGACTGGGCTTCCATGTACCTTCAAGTACATATGGGAGGACAACTCTAGGTTGTTATCCATTCATAAGTAATTGAGTTGGCTGCCTTGTAAACTATGATACACCGAACACAACATTCAGGGAGATTGCCTACCCATACTTCTTGGTTTGCCAAGAGGTATTTTGTAGTTCACAGTTGCTTGGTAAACCTTTTACCTAGTATACCCATTTTTGTTTATTTCTTTTTTGACAATAAAATTAATCAGCAATTGTGGAGGAACATCAACCCATACCCCATTGTTCGCAGAGAACAGTGAGCAAACCACCTTTGCCTCTCGAAGCAACACCAATTCGAGCAAAGCGGTCTCGCTTAGCTGAGTCTAGTACATCGAGAACTCATAGTTCTTCATCTAAGTTACCTGAATCATCTATTTCGGTAAGTAAAGAGACTCCAGTTACTCCAACTATTTCTGGTATATCCGTTCCTGGAGAAGAAGTTTCACAATTACCTTAGGACATTAGCACTGATCCTAGTGAAATAGTAATCGAAGTTGTTCAACAACAAGTTGATCCTCAACTTGAAGTTGCTCAATAGGAAAGTACTTCTAAATTTGAATCAGTTCAACTAGAAGTTAATCCAAAATCTATCCTAGTTCAAATAGAAGTTACATCTAAACCTGAAGCTATTCAGAAATCTCTTACTTAAATTGTTGTTCATTTACCCGAACATCTGGACTTCGAATTTGAACATGCAGAAGTTGTTACTTTGCTAGAAGACA
The DNA here is from genome assembly GCA_000404065.3 of Pinus taeda. Classification (NCBI taxonomy): domain Eukaryota; kingdom Viridiplantae; phylum Streptophyta; class Pinopsida; order Pinales; family Pinaceae; genus Pinus; species Pinus taeda. The sequence continues at coordinate 221,886 of APFE030172925.1, read as the reverse complement.
ATCAACCAGTTACCCCTCAGACATCAGTAACTATTGAAACTTCAACTTCATCAACACCAGAAATATTTTACAGACTGATGGTGAAGTTCTTCCACTAGGTTTAATTGCTATAAAGGAGGAATTAGAAGAAGATTCCACACTTGGAACCCAATTTCACTTTGGAACTGGCTTTATCTTTACCCTCAGACTCCTGATTTATTTGCTTCATTTGATCCTGCTTCTTTTCAAGTACCCGTCGAATCTTTAGGACAACTTTTGGGTCAGTTAACTATCGTTGAACAACCATCAGCATCTCAGACTATATCACCTAATGCACCTGCAGTAGAATCTTCTGTTGTAACTTCTTTGATGTTTTCTACCACACTTCAGTCACACCTATATGGTGAATCGTCCATCCCAGTTGGTTACCAATCATTATCTGGAACCCACTCAGGGGTTGCTTCTACACCATGGTCATCACCCATGTCCTCAACTAGAATTTTACCTGGTTCTTCTCTAATGGGAACTCAACAGTTTGATCTTGCATATCAATATCAAGCTAGGCAATCTCATCAACAAAGTCCTATGTATCCATTACTGGATTGCCAACATATGGAGAGAAATATGCTTATTCACCATATCCTCCTTATTCCAAGGGACTACCATATGGTAATATCCTACAGTATTTAGGTCAATTTGGAATTAGAGATTTTCAATGGCAACCAATAATTCCAATTCAACCAAGGCTTGTGTATCCAACACAACCAATGCAAACTGTGTCAGTTATTTCCACTACACCTGTTGTTACTACTGCACCACAGTCACAAGTTCAAACTGTTGTATCTCAACCTGTTCAAACTGATCCTTCTACCTTGCAATCACAATTTTCAAGTCAAGAAGTTCAAGTTCCTCAAGTTGTTGTACAACAACCACTTATTTCTGAGGGTTAGGCCTGAAAAAGATGATGGAGCTCTGCGGCGGCAACAGGTATCAACCTGGGATCACCTAACGGAACCAGGCCAGTTACTTCTCATTTACGGAAATGGAACAGGGTCAGTACTGGCAGGTAATGGCAGGGTTTGTACGGGGTAATCGTTTTTGCGGTCGTTTCGAGGTAGGTGGAAGCAAACAGGTTTGGGGTGGAGTTTTTTTTATTAGGGTTTATGTTAACAGTCCCGGCTAAACACCTTACGAAACCGCGTAAACCGTATTAGCACAGGGCGAAGGCGTTTTAAGGTATAACGAGCAAACCGTAATCAACACAGGGAGAAGGCTTTTAAGGGTTTTTCTATTCAAAGCAAGATTCGGAGAAGACGGACGGCGACCCAGTAAAGCAATATCAGGGAGGAGAACCGGCGGTTTTTGTCCGTTCCGAGAGCACAGTCACCAGCAACCGCAGGCCGAGGTAACTATCAAGTTTTACTACCGCTATTTTATTTCCACAATGGTAAATTTCGGAGATGAGATAGATCTGGAGCCGGCGCCGGAAGACCTCCTGTCAGTTTGGGGGAAAGACGTTACGGCGCAGAACCTGGTCAAGTTTTTCGGGAATTTAGTAGATGAGGTCCCAGCAGGGGTGGACGCGTGGAACCCAAAGGGATTTACTGAGCTGTTAGGGGGTCAGGCGGGTGCGGACGCCTCTTTTACCTCAGACAGAAAGGAACCCCCCCAGTTACAGTTCGTAGGAAAGAGCCCGTTTCAGATATCTGTTGGCATTCATGGGAAAAAACTGAAACCCCTCTCAGGGCCATCTAGTTTCTCAGGGGGCCTGGAAGATATTTTACAGTCTCCGCCAAAGAAGGGGCTCTGTTTTTCGGAGGGCGAAGGCCTGAAGACAGGGATTGAGGCATCACAGCAAGGAAACAGGCACACTTTGAGAAGGTCGCCTATAAAACTCCCTCACACACTTATTCAAAACACCCGCGGGTCTCTAGCTGAGGAGTCTAAGGCATTAAGGCCCGAGAAGACTGGGAAATTATCCGTCAAAACTCTTGACTTAGGATGCCCAGTACAGGGGACTATTGAGAAGGGAGCCGCGAAAGTCGTGCACAAAGGATCGAGGGGAGAAAACCCTCTACAATCCCCTGTAGAAAATCGGAATTGCTCGCCGGGTACAAAAGAACATACAAACAGCAATATTCAGGGAGTCATCTCGGACAAGAGACAAGACAAGACTAAGCATAATTGGAAAAAAAGGGAATTTTCTCTGAAGAAGAAAAACATTGAAGGCAATTTAGTACTGGGCATGGATGTCCAAATTCAGGACGCGTTGAAGGTGGCAGAATGTACTCTTGTAGGAAGGATTAGAGGGAGAGCCCTCTCTGGAAAATCTTTATATCAGTGGGCAGAAACGCAATGGAAGAAACCTCTTTTAAACCCTTTCAAGGTGGCCCTGTTAGTAAAAGGGTGGTTCATGGTGAGCTTTGCAAAGAAAGAAGATGCAAACTGGGTAGCAGCGAGGAATTGGATCATTGGCAATCGCCCAGTTCTTTTTCAGAGGTGGACGCCACATTTTGATGCAAATAAGGAGAAGGCGGATGAGTTTCCAGTTTGGGTTCGTTTACCTGGGCTCCCTCCTTTCCTGTGGGTTGAATCCGTTTTCAGAGCCATAGGGAATTTGCTGGGCATCTTCCTAGAAGCTGATATGTCCTTTATACATACTTTTGAAAGAACAGTGGCAAGAATTCTGGTTCGATTGAATCCTAAGGAGGGACTGGCGGAGTCCATTAAATTGGAATATGGAGAATACGTTTTTGTCCAACCCTTGGACTATGAGCACCTTCCTTTTCGGTGCTATAGATGCCATGAGTATGGGCATTTGGCAGTGGATTGCTCGCTGGGGAATCGAAGGAGAAGACCTCAGTTCTCAGAGGAGCGGAAGGAGAAGAAAAAGAGAAGGGAAAAGGCCTGCGAGGAAAAGGATACTCAGATGGATACAGGGTTGGAAGAAAAAATCAGAACCTCGAGGGAAGAAATCATTGCAGGAGAGTCATCGAAGACCGAAGAGGCAAAGAATCAGCCCCCGCATCAGTCGGCCGCCAAGGAAGGGAACGTGGGAGCCCCTGTCAATGGACCTGAGGACCAGCATGGTATGTCTCATATTACTCGTGCTACTCAGATTTTCCCTGATAACTGTGTTAACACTATCAATGTTTCATCTGTTGAATATATTGATGCTATAAAACCAGTAGGAAATAAAAGGGAGTCTAAAACTGTCTCTGATCAGCCAAGCAAAGATGAGTCCATTCATATTCACCAAGCCTCTCCCTCTCCTCAGAGTCGGCCCTATAATTTGAGATCCATGGTTAAACGTCAGGGTAAGCCCGTAGAGCTGGAGGAGCCGATAGGAGGTCTGAGCCCCTTTTCTCCCCACCCATCGAAAAAAAAAGGCAGGGGTAGGACCTCGTACTTATCAAAAGCAAAAGACAAAGCTAAGTTTGATGTAGCTGATGGGAAGCAAATGTCCATTACCGGGGCGCTTAGAGCAGCAATCACCCCTGACCTTGTTGTAAAATGATTCTGCTGTCCTGGAATTGCAGAGGGCTAGCCAGCAAGCCCAAAAAGCTGGCCCTAAAGGAACTAATACAGCGTTATAATCCGGACATTCTGTTTCTGCAAGAAACCCTTGGGAGGAGCTTGGAGGTGGAGGCCATGCTCAGACCCATACTCCCTGGATGGTCTTTCTATGCCTTAGACGCCTCAGGACACTCGGGAGGACTGGCCTTCGGAATTAAAGATGGAAGGATTCAATTAAATAGCCTCTGGGGTATGGACCATGTTCTTGGTATGGAAATCTCGTCCCCAGGTTTGGGAGATCCCATCATGATCCTTAATATCTACGGGCCCTGTCAAGGGCGGGAGCAGTTCTGGAACAACCTCCTTTCAAAAGAGTTTTTTAAAAACAGAAAATTAATCATGGGGGGCGATCTCAATTTCTCTATTGGGATTGCGGAAGCATGGGGGCCTTCAGCTAGGGAAGACCCTCTTTCAGATTTTTTTTCCAATTTTCTTCACTCTCATAATTTGATTGATGTCAACCTGATCAAAGCAAAACCTACTTGGAGAAATAGAAGAACAGGAGAAGGTAGGGTGGCAAAGAGGCTGGATAGATTCCTAATAAATGAAGTCTTGATGAGGGACATCCCTATGATCAGGCAATGGGTTGGGGAGGGGGGAAACTCGGATCACTTTCCCATTCTCCTGGAGGTTGAAAAGCCTCCCCTCAAACCTGCTTCCCCTTTCAAATTCAATGCGGCCTGGTTGCAGGAGGAATCCTTCACATCGCTTTTCAGGGATACTTGGAGACATTTGGGCAGTGCCCAATGTGAAAGTAAAGGAGGCCATTTCTGGGAAAACCTCAAAAGATTAAAAAAAGCTACTATTGAATGGGCCAAAGCAAGAAAGAAGACTCAGAATGAGAACCTGTCTCTCATAGACGAACATTTGCGAGAGCTGGAAGAGCCAGAGGCGGATGGATACTTAAATCAAGAGTCAAAGGAGAAGATTCTAAATCTAGAAAAACAAAGAAGTAAGATCCTACTTGAAAAGGAGGAGGAGTGGCGACAAAAAAGTAGGGCCATCTGGCTAAAGGCTGGCGATGAAAATACAAAATTTTTCCACAACTATGCCAAGGGCAGGAAAAATGTAAACACCATTTGGAAACTAAAGGACCCAAACGGGAGAGAGTTTGCCTCTTTTGAGGATCTCTCTAGATTGGGCAAGGCCCATTTCCAACATCTGTTTACAGCTCAAGGGGGGATCACTCTAGCAGAAATTATCAGAACGGCTCAATGCTTTCCACGGTTTGTTGAAGAGGAGGAAGCAGGGATTTTGATGGAGGTGGTGACAAAGGAAGAAGTTGAACATGTTATCAAATCTATGGCAAAAGATAAAAGCCCAGGTCCAGATGGGTGGACCATTGAACTTTTCAATCACTTCTTTGACTCGATTGGTGATGAATTAACTGAAGTGGTGGATGAATCTAGAAGAAAAGGTGAAATCCATCCCCCGTTCAATGCCACATTCATAGCGCTAATTCCCAAGAAAGAGGATCCTGAATCCTTTGAGGATTTTAGACCTATTTCACTCTGCAATTGTATCTACAAAATCATCGCAAAAATTATTGCTATGAGATTGAAGCCCATCCTATCAAAAAATATCTCAAGTGAACAATTCGGCTTTTTGGATGGGAGACAGATCCACGAAGCCATCGGGGTTGCACAGGAAACTCTGCATAGTATCAGGCATACAATCAAGAAAGGGGTAGTGATTAAAATTGATCTGTCAAAAGCATATGACAGAATATGCTGGACGTATCTAAGGATGCTTCTCACCCATCTCGGTTTCAAGTTGGAATTCATCAATTGGATAATGGGATGCGTCACAAGAGTAAGCTTCGCAGTCCTAATCAACGGGGCAGCGTCCTCTTTTTTCAATGGACAAAGAGGGCTGAGACAGGGCTGTCCTCTATCTCCTCTGCTATTTCTCCTAGTGGCAGAGGGACTCAGTAGATTGTTAATGGAAGCAAAAAGGACAGGGCTGATTAGAGGTTTGGAAGTAGCTATCAATCTATTCATTTCCCATTTACTGTTTGTTGATGATATTCTGCTTTTTACTAACGGGAGTCTGAATGAAGTGAAGGAATTGAAAGCCATCTTGGATCTTTTTATGAAAGCCACAGGAATGCAAATCAATTTCAGGAAATCTCATTTTATCTTTGAAGGCTTCAATAGAACCGAACGTGCCCAGATCACTGCTATTTTACCCTTTGAAGCCTTCACCATGGACTCTCCTTTTAAATACCTGGGTTTCTGGCTGAAGCCATCTTCTTATAAGAAACAAGATTGGAATTGGCTGGTGGCAAAAATCGAAGGAAAAATCAATCATTGGAGTTATAAGTGGCTGTCGAGAGCTGGACGACTAACCCTGGTAAACTCTGTACTGCATGCCATGCCAGTCTTTTGGGCAGCGCTGACATGGATTCCAAAAGGCACTCTTCATAAGATAAAAAGAATATGTAGTAGGTTCCTTTGGTCAGGGGCAAAGGAGGACTCGGTTTTACCATGGGTAGCTTGGGACAAGATAGCTAGACCAAAGGAATGGGGTGGTTGGGGAATCAAGAATCTAAATGATTTTAGTACCTGTTTAGCAGCAAAATCTGGGTGGAGGATTATCTCATCTGAAAATCTTTGGACTAGAGTAGTGAAGCGAAAGTATATTGACCCAATGCCACTGGAGGACTGGATCCGGGATCCAAATAAAAAAGGAACAAACACCTCAGTAGTTTGGAAAGCCACATCAGAAGCCTTTAAAGTCATAGAACAGGGACTGTCCTGGCAGGTCGGTAATGGGGAGAATGTTAAGCTAGGCAGGGACCCTTGGGTGGGTTGCAATGACCGATACGCTTTAACCCAGGGCCTCATCCGTCAGCTGGAGTCAAAAGGTATTTTTAACTTGCATCAGATTGAGAAAATTGGTCACTCCTCGATATGGGGACAAGCTTGGTTGTCTGGTGCAGAGCTTGATCTGGACCCAATGTGGTGGGAAGAATGGAAGATCTTTACTCAAGAGCTGGCTCGATCCAATGTAAGGATAAAAGACCGCCCTGACAAGCTGGTTTGGGCCCATGCAGACTCAGGCTCTTATTCCCCAAAGGCAGGGTATAAATTCCTTATGACAAAAAAGGGATGGGAAGAACCTGATTGGTGGTCAAAGTCTCTGTGGAAATTAAAATGTCCAAAAAAATCCAGACTGTTCTTTTGGTGCCTCCTGAAGGGAAAGATCCCAGCCTGGGATGTCCTCCAAGCCAGATTCATGAATGGACCGAGAAGATGCCCTCTATGCAAATTAGACTCTGAGAATGTGTCTCACCTCTTCCTTCACTGCCCTTTCACTATGAAGGTCTGGCACGAGGTTCAGATTTTAATCAAGAAGCATATTAGTTGGGAAGGTGAATCCATGCAGGCTGCCTGGGAACGATGGTGGAACCAGCACCCAGGGGGGAATCTGAGAAATCTCCCTCCCATAATATCTTGGGGTGTTTGGATTGCCAGGAATAAAGCCATCTTCCAAGAGGTTATTATCCCAGAGGATACTATAGCCCTTCAAAGCTCTGCTATCTTCTCAAGTATCCCTGAACCGGAAGAATTCTCAAAAATATCACTGAACAGGGAAGAACAGATTAGACCAAATCTACCTTGGGCCTTCTTCGACGGGGCCTCTCAAAATCAAACAGCAGGGGCGGGACTGGTCATTCACTTAAATGAGTCTCATTCCATCTCTGCTTCTGTGGGAATTGGGAATGGAACAAACAATTTCACAGAACTGTCTGCGCTCAAATTACTCCTTTGCTGGCTTATTCAGAGACACATTTTTGCAATCCAAATTTTTGGGGACTCTCTAAATGTGATAAAATGGATTAACGGAATCAATAGATGTCAGAACTATATGTTAAGACCCCTCCTTGAGGAAATCACGATATTAAAACAGTCCTTTAATATCTTTTATTTGGATCACATTTACAGGAACAGGAATGAATATGCAGACAAATTATCTAAAGAGGCTCTGCAGCAAGCTATGGGCTCTTGGCAAATAACTGAGATCCAACAGGGTCACTCACAATTTTCGGCACAGCCTCCCTTTATCTAATCCGGTTATAGTGTTTTTTGATCTTTATCTGGCTCTGTTGAAAATATGGAAGCATCGGTCAGTTCTTTTCTGAAACTGTGTCAGCATTTTTGATGTCGCGGCCCATGTTCTTCTCGGTTTTTCTCTTCTGTTATCTGTTCTGATATGGGCTGTTACCTCGACAGCCCAGGTTCCATGCTTTTTGGACGACGAACTTTTGACAAATGAGGCAGAGGGCGCTGCCGTGGTTATTCTCAGTGGCATTTCCAGAACTGTCATCTATTGGCAGCGTTTTGAGGAAATCTTATGTATGAACAAAAGACAGGTTTATGAGAAGTTTTACTTCTCAGGGGTTGTGATGATCATCTCTCACAATGTTTTCGAATGCTTGGGCATCTGCTTGTAACTTTTTATTAACATATATATAAAAAGTTCGTTTTTTTCTTTGGAAAAAAAAAACAACCACTTATTTCTACAGTTCAACAACAACCTCAAGTTAGTGTACCCTTATCTAGACTGACCCAGGTTTACATTGATATAGTTTATTCACAACCTAGCCAACCTTTCATTGTTGGACAACAACAACCGTTAAATCCACAAAATTTGTACCAACAACAATAACAATTGATTCAACAATCGTGGCAGCCTCAATTTCAACAACCTTAATTCTAGCAATTCCAACCCTAGTTTGGACTTGTTTCATAGGCTCAACTTGGTTTTGGTTAATCTCAAGCTTACGAAGGTCCTAGTCAACAAGGCTTTGCAAGTTATGGAAAACAACCCATTCAATCTCGTTATCAAAAACCACCTTATACTGGGTTTTTTCAACAACCATACCAAGGTTACCAAATGTAGATGCCCTATGTCGATATGCAAAGACCTATTTCTCAGGAAATTCCAGCATATCCTGGCTATGCTAAACCTGACTTGAATTGACAATTGCCATTTGTAGAAACTTTAGAATTACCAGATTTAAATCAGCTCACTAATGATCCAATCTTATATGCACCTTGGTGACCGGTAATTCTGCATAAGTTACCATCTGATATTCCGAAGTTTAACGGAAATCCTGGAGAAGACCCATAAAATCATGTTATGACCTTTCATTTGTGGTTTTCATCAAACTCCTTAAATGACGATTTGGTCAGACTTCATCTTTTTCAAAGAACACTTACTGGTCCAGTTACTAAATGGTACATTGAATTACCAAGAGCTTCTTTCAATAACTTCACCACTTTAGCCACTACGTTTTTTACCCACTTCTAGTTACCTATCAGATATGATACTAGAACAGAACTCCTAACCAAATTTAAACAGACTAATGCTACCCATATATCAGATCATATTCATGAGTTGTGTTGTCATCGTAATGGTTAAGACATATGTTCTCGATCAACTTTTAGCTGAGTGGTTCATAAAATCCTTATTGCCATCAATCATCGAGGATGTATCAAAAGGTGGAGTTGTCATAGAATATCAAGTCATTTCTCGTGCCCAATACTTGCATTTGATTTACAGACATTCCAGCAGGCTTTATGATAAAATTCCCAAAGCAACTCGACCATCTTTCACTGTTTCACCTCCTCCACAATCGAGTAAGGACTCTCATGTCGGCGACTGTGTGGTCGGTTCTTCAAGTACATAGTCAGCAGGAAGACCATTTGGTCAAACTCTTGCTATCTCCAATCAAATTACCAATGCATCAGAAAATACTCTTGCCTCCGAGATTAATGTCATTTCATCTGACAAAGGCAAAAATCCAAAGAAACTAGGAGGTAAGAAAAGGGGAAAAACAAAAGGAAACAAGAAAATTCCCCTCCAGAGAAATCATTTAATTCCTCTACTGCAGCAAGGAAACCTCATTATCCATGTCTGATATGTAATGACGAGCATTATACAAGAGATTTTCCACATCGCTCTGAGGTCTCTAAACTTTTAAAGACTTCAAACACATTGGCAATGTTGACTAATCCGTTTCCAACCCCGAAGACACATTTGGTTGCAACAGACCATTCTTCCACATCCAAAGTACTCATGTTATCCATGACAAAGCCACAAAATGAAGTTTTGGTGTCAACAAGAAATAAAGATTATGGAAATCCATCTTCATTGAATAATTAGGCCACTGATCAACCTAATCCTTTGACCTTGACTTCATCTAAAGTTTTTCCACCCATTGTACCTGAATTGACAATAAAACTACCAAAGGGAGTTGTGCAAAAATCGACAATCAACCCTCGGGCTCGAGCAGCTCAAAACTATAACATAGTGTAAGATCTTGCTCAATCACCTTCCACTATGTCGACAATCGAGGTGTTGCAAAATTTTCCCTCCCAGAAATAGGCTTTACTGTCAATAATAGGCAGAATAGATCCTACGAATTCAAACCTTATGGTTTTTAACCATGCGGGATATTTACCATAGTTACCGCGCAATTAGGTTTCCTAATCCAAGTAAAAGCTCTCAATAAGAATTTTCACCGAACTATTATTGACAAGGGGCCATCTACTTGCATTATGTCTATGAATTGTTAGAAAACACTTGGTTCACCACTGTTGTCATGATCACCAACCACGTTAAAAGATTTTGATGGAAGAACATATACTCCATCTCGGATTTTGAGTAACTAGCAAATCGAACTTGGGGGAAAAACGATTACTGTTGAAGTTGAGGTAGTTGACGGACCCCTCAATTACAACATATTACTTGGAAGGCCTCGGGTATATGCTATGGATATTGTGGTTTCCACGTACTTTCGTACTATTGCATTCCCTTTTAAGTGTGGAATCATATTCATTGATTAGCTAGCCTTCATTGTCAATAGTTCACAGGCTACGAGAAGCATTTCGTTGGTACATGGACCCCCACTATCACTTCAAAGTGTTGGTGTAAGTCTCTTTAAATTTCCTTCCCTAATGGGTACTTTTACCCTCCCATCACCATCTGATTTGGTGGAAGTGTCAAGATTAGAGACTTGCAACATGATTTCCTCCACCTCATCTTATTTAAGGAGGATTTCCAACCAATTTGAAGATGATAGTAATATGGAGGTGTTGTCATTAAGTCCCTTTGAATCATCATAGAAATCAATCTTTCGGGCTTGTGTGGCAAACCAAAATCCACACTCAACATTTGTATGGGTAGATAGGTCATTAGAATAGGGTACCTCTTTGGATTCTTTTTCACCTATACATTCTACGGATGAAGGAATCTTCCAATCAATGATGATAGGAGAGGAACCATGGGGAGATTATCATCATCATTCCCATCTTCCAGATGACATCGAAGATTATTCAAATGAACTAAACCACCCATCAATTGTTGATTTCCTATTGAATTCTATTAGAGTAGATACTGTAGATTCTCAGTGTAATTTGTCAAACATAGAAGAAACAACTTCTATAAACATTTTGACCAAGCCTAACATTGTAGAAAACATTCATGTCAGCAAATCTTGTTACCCATTGGAACTTGATAATTTTCGTGCTATGTTTCATGAATTTAGAGATATTTTTGCATGGTCTTACGAGGAGATGCTAGGAATTGACTCAAGCATTGTTGAACATGAGATTAAAATGTACACTAATGTCAAACCAGTACAACAGTGGCTTTGACCTATTTATCCTAAGAAAGTTGTTGCCATTAAAGTAGAGGTTGAAAAACTTTTGCATGTTGGCTTCATTTTCCCTGTACCTCTTACCAACTGGGTATCTAATATTGTTCGAGTTATGAAAAAACAAGGGAGAATTCGAGTATGTGTTGATTATAGGGATGTAAATCAAGAATGTCCAAAAGACAATTATCCTACACCCTTTATCGACTAGATTATTGACGAATGTGTTGGATGTGAAATATTTTCATTCATGGATGGATTTTCTAGCTACAATCAAACCAATATAAGCCCACAGGACCAATCCAAAATAACTTTTATTTGTCCGTGGGGCACATTCTCCTATCGAAGGTTACCTTTTGGTTTGAACAATGCAAGGTCTACATTTCAGAGGGCAATGAATTATGCCTTCCATGACATGAAGCACATTGTTCAACCTTATCTTGATGATTTAACTGCTCATTCATGAAAGTGGACTAATCACCTGCAACATTTGAGAGCAATATTTTTATGATGTTGACACTACTAGATAAGACTCAATCCACACAAGTGTGTGTTTTGTGTTGGCTCTGGTCATCTACTTGGATTCATGGTCTCCAAGGATGGAATTTGACTCGATCCAATTAAGGTTCAGGTAATCCTTGACTTGAATCGACAGTTTCCATTTATAGCAACTTTAGAATTACCAGATTTAAATCGGCTCACTAATGATCCAGTCTTATATGTACCTTGGTGGCTGGCAATTTCACATAAGTTACCATCTAACATTCCGAAGTTTAATGGAAATCCTGGAGAAAACCCATCAAATTATGTTATGAACTTTCATTTGTGGTGTTCAACAAACTCCTTAAATGACAATTCGGTCAGACTTCGCCTTTTCCAAAGAATGCTTACTGGTCCAGCTGCTAAATGTTACATTGAATTACCAAAAGATTATTTCGATAAATTCACCACTTTAGCCACTTTTTTGACCCACTTTCAGTTGCCTATCAAATATGAGACTGGAACGTAAATCCTAACCAACTTTAAACAGACTACTGCTACCCATATATCATATCATATTCATGAGTGGCATCGTCATCGTCGAATGGTTAAGACATATGTTCTCGATCAAATTTTAGTGAGTGGTTCATAAAATCCTTGTTTCCATCAATCACCAAGGATGTGTCAAAAGGTGGAGTTGTCACAGAAAAGCAAGTCATTTCTTATACCCAATACTTGGATTTTATTTACACACAACTTGGCATGCTTTATGATGAAATTCCAACGCAGCTCGACCAGCTTTCACTATTCCACCTCCTCCACAATCTAGTAAGGCCTCTCATGCCGGTGACAGTGTGATCGGTTCTTCAATCACGCAGTCAGCAAGAAGACCATCTAGTCAAACTCTTACTATTTCCAATCAAACTACTAATGCATCAGAAAATATTCTTGCCTCCAAGATTAATGCCATGTCATCTGACAAAGACAAAAATCCAAAGCAACCAGGAGGTAAGAAAAAGGGGAAAAACAAAAAGAAACAAGAAAATTCCCCTCCAAAGAAATCATATGATTCCTCTACCGCGGCAAGGAAAGCTCGTTATCCATGTCTGATATCTAATTATGAGCATTATACAAGAGATTTTCCACATTGCTCTGAGGTCTCTAAACTTTTAAAGACTTTGAACACATTGGTAGTGTTGACTGATCCATTTCCAGCCCTAGAGACACATTTGGTTGCAACAGACCATGCTTCCACATCCCAAGTACTCATGTTATCCATGACAAAGCCACAAAATTAAGTTTTGGTTTCAACAAGGAACAAAGATTATGGAAATCCATTATCATCGAATAATCAGGCCACTGATCAACCTAATCCTTTGACCTCGACTTCATTTGAAGTTGTTCCACCCATTGTACCTGAATTGACAATAAAACCACCAAAGGGAGTTGTGCACAAATTGAAATTCAACCCTTAGGCTCGAGCAACTCAAAACCAGAACATAGTAGAAGATCCTGCTCAATCACTTCCACTATGTCAATACTCGAGGTGTTGCAAAATTGTCCCTCCCAGAATTAGTTTGTGTTGTCAGCAATAGGTGGAACAGATCCCACGGATTCAAATCTTGTGGTTTTTAACCATGCAGGATATTCACTACGGTTACCGCGCAATTATCTTTCCTAATCCAAGTAAAAGATTTCGATAAGAATGTTCACCGAACTATTATTAATGAGGGGGCATCTACTTGCATTATGTCCATGAGCTACTAGAAAACACTTGGTTCACTGTCGTTGCCACGATCACCAACCATGTTAAAAGCTTTTGATGGAAGAACATATACTCCATGTAAGATTTTGAGTAACCTGCAAATCGAACTTGGGGAAAAAATGATTGTTGTTGAAGTTGAGGTAGTTGACGGACCCCTCGATTTCAACATTTTACTGGGAAGGCCTTCGGTATATGCTATGGCTATTGTGGTTTCCACGTACTTTCATACTATTGCATTCCCCTTTAAGGGTGGAATCATAGTCATTGATCACCTAACCTTCTTTGCCAATAGTTCACAAGCTACGGGAAGCATTTTTTTGGTACATGGACCCCCGTTGTTACTTCAAAGTGTTGGAGTAGGTCTCTTTAAAGATCCTTACCTAATTGGTACTTTTACCCTCCCGCCACCATATCATTTGGCGGAAGTGGAAATATTAGAGACATGCAACATGATTTCCTCCACCTCATTTGATTTAAGGAGGATTTCCAACCAATTTGAAGATGATAGTAATATGGAGGTGTTGTCATTAAGCCCCTTTGAATCATCATAGCAATCAATCTTTCGGGTTTGTGTGGCAAACCCAAATCCGCACTCAACATTTGTATGGGTAGATAGGTCATTAGAATATGGTACCTCTTCGGATCCTTTTTCACCTATACATTCCACAAATGAAGGAATCATCCAATCAATGATGATAGGAGAGGAACCGTGAGAAGATTATCATCATCGTTCCCATCTTCCAAATGACATCGAAGATTATTCAAATGAACTAAACCACCCATCAATTGTTGATTTCCTGTCGAATTCTGTTAGAGTAGATACTATAAATTCTGAGTGCAATTTGTCAAACATAGAAGAAACAATTTCTATAAACATTTTGACCAAGCCTAACATTGTAGAAAACATTCATGTCAGCAAATCTTGTTCTCCATTGGAACTTGATAATTATTATGCTTTGTTCCATGAATTTAGAGATATTTTTGCATGGTCTTGCGAGGAGATGCTAGGAATTGACTCAAGCATTGTTGAACATGAGACTAAAATGTACCCTGATGTCAAACCAGTACGACAATAGCTTCGACCTATTCATCCTAAGAAATTTGTTGCCATTAAAGTAGAGGTTGAAAAACGTTTGTGTGTTGGCTTCATTTTCCCTGCACCTCTTACTGACTGGGTATCTAATATTGTTCGAGTTATGAAAAAACAAGGGACAATCCTATTGTGTGTCGATTATAAGGATGTAAATCAAGCATGTCCAAAAGACAATTATCCTACACCCTTTATCGACCAGATTTTTGACGAATGTACCGGGTGTGAAATATTTTCATTCATGGATGGATTTTCTGGCTACAGTCAAATCAATATATACCCACAGGACCAATCCAAAAGAAGTTTTATTTGTCCGTGGGGCACATTCTCCCATCTAAAGTTACCTTTTGGTTTGAAGAATGCAAGGGCTACATTTTAGAGGGAAATGAATTATGGCTTCCATGACATCAAGCACATTGTTCAACCTTATCTTGATGATTTACCTGCTCATTCACGAAATCAGACTGATCACCTGCAACATTTGAGAGCAATATTTTTACAGTGTCGACACTACTAGATAAGACTCAATCCACACAAGTGTGTGTTTTGTGTTGGTTCTGGTCGACTGCTTGGATTCATGGTCTCCAAGGATGGAATTTGACTCGATCTAATCAAGGTTTAGGCAATCCTTGACTTGCCTTCACCTTCAAACTTATTACAGCTACAAAGACTTCAAGGGAAGGAAAACTTTCTGAGGAGGTTCATTCCAAACTATGTTGAGTTGGCTAAAGGTTTTACACGTCTATTAAAGAAAGGGGTAACCTTCCATTGGGATCAGGTAGCGCACGCTTCCTTTGATTCTCTTAAAGATTCCCTTATTAGAGCGTCATTAATGTATGCCCTAAACTATTAGAAAAACTATTACCTATATCTCGCTGCTACAGATACAACCATTGGCATGGTTTTAGTCCAAGAAGAAAGTGGAATTGAACATCCTATTTATTACTTGAGTTGTAATATCAACAATATGGAAAGTAAGTATTCCTATGTAGAAAAGTTAGCTTTGGCAGCCATTCAAGCTGTGTAGAGATTTCGTCATTACATCCTCCTCCGTAAAACTATCATTATATCAGATTGCAACCCTATGACATACATTTTGTCACGTCAATTGTTGGGGGGGGAATATTCCAAATGAATAGTTATTTTTAAGGAGTTTGATTTGGAATTCATCAAATCTAAATCAAAGAAATCTCTTGTCTTCGTCGAGTTACTTTGCAATCTTCCCTCATCCTCCAATGATTCAACATTAGAAGCATCAATCTTGGATGAGCCTCTATTTCTTATCTTGTCAAGTGATCCATGGTATGGAGATATACTAGTCTATCTTTAGACCCAAGCTTTTAAGCCTAATGCCTCTTGCTCTGAATAGTGACATACCCAATACTAAGCCAAAGATTATCTGATCATTGGTGATACGCTTTATCATCGTGGTATCAATATGATTTTACGTAGGTGCCTCACTCATGAGGAAGCCAAACAAGGATTGAATGAATGTCATTCAGGTGCTTGTGGTGGACATTTATCTGGTTACACTACCAAATAGAGAATTGTCCATGTTGGTTACTTCTAGCCAACCATATTCAAATATTGCATTATTTCTCTCAGAAGTTGCCATGCTTTCCGAATATTTGACCAAAAAACTAGATTACCACCTGCACCACTGCATCCAGTCCTTGTTGTTGGCCCATTCACCAAATGGGGCATTGACTTTATGACATGTAACTCCACCTCGACCAGGTGGCATGGATATATTATAGTCGTTGTTGACTATTTTACCAAATGGGTCGAGGCGATGCCAACCTTGAACAATAGTGGTGAAACGGCTACTTTATTTTTCTTCAACCATGTGTTTTCTAGGTTTGGTGTACCACAAGCCATAGTTACAGATCATGGATCACATCTTCACAATCACATGACAGTTGAATTGACCGCCAAGTTAGGACTGTCACATGATAGTTCTACTCCATACTACCGCAACCTAATGGACAAGTTGAGGCTATCAACAAAGTCCTGAAGCAGATGTTGCAAAGAATGATTGGAGTTCATAAAAGAAATTGGCATTTAATCCTATATTCGGCTTTGTGGGCATATCGGACCTTAGTAAGAAATGTGACCGGATTCACACCCTTTCAGTTGGTATATTGTTTGGAAGCAGTCTTACCAATTCAATGTGAAATCTCATCTATCAAACTCGTGATTGACCTGTTGCTCGACACTCCTGAAGAAGAAGTGTTTTTCTTGGAGTTAATCCATCTAGATGAAACCTGTCGTGATGGCACATTCACTAACGAAGTGCATAACAAACGTATTAAGGTGAAATATGATCAAAATGTCAAGCCTCATGTATTCGTAGAACGTGACCTGGTATTGCTTTATGATCAGGAGTCTGATAAACTTGGAGCGGGAAAATTTGAATCACTATGGATGGACCTTTATATTGTTAAGCATGTTTTGATGAAAGGTGCCTACGAGTTAGTGGACTATGATAGGATTCCATTGTCGCCGACCCAAAACAGGTTATACCTTAGACGTTACTATGGTTAGTTAAGTGTAGTAAAACTCACTTTATATATGCTTTGATTGCATGTGTGTGTGTGTGTTTCTTTTAGAGTTCTTATTTGGTTAAGTAATCCACTTTGAATTTGTTGCAGATGTCGAAATTTTGGGAACCATTTGTTGGTTATGCTGATGGGGCTAGTCGTAGTACGAAGAATCTATCCTCTGCAACATGGGCCATTTTCACTCCAAGTGGCGAGTGAGTGAGTTTTAGAGAGATTTTTATTGGTCGATAGACAAACAATATCGCTGAATATAGCACATTGATTGAACTTCTCTCTGATGCCATTTCACTTGGCATACGCCGAATCATCATTAGTCCATATTCACAACTCGTTGTACTACAACTTACTGGCATTTATACCGTCCGAAACACAACAATTCATTGCATGTTCCTTAGAGTTTGTATTTTGGAAAAGTATTTTGAGTTTATTCAATATCAGCATATTTCCAGAAATATAAACACATTAACTGATTCTCTAGCGAATTATGTGTTAAATAGACATTTGCAACATATGTAAAGTAAATATTTTCAATTCACATCATCAGTTGAATAGGATTGCATCACATAACCATAATAAAACTCTGAAAGAAAAATAGATAGTTGTTTTAAAAGTTTTTATAAACAGTTTGTGTCCAAGGCAAAAATTGGTCATCTGAACCAAAAACTCAAAATGTATGCAGAAAACATCTAAGTAAACTAGTGGTGTTCATGGTAACAAGTCACAACCTATGCTATCATGCATAAAAGTCTCATCCAATGACTCAACATGCCAATGGTGTGGCGCTGCAGCCGCATAGGCAACTCCTTGATCCAGATATCCGGAATGCCTAGGGTTAAACCCTCTATGTGGTCCCATAGCTCAACCAATATCTCGGCTAAATCTAAGTCTCGAAGAACTTTCCTCCCAACAGGTCTTTATGCTAGCCCATCTGCCACTAGTTGGTGCCCCAAAGGTCGAATAGGTCCAACATATGCATACATAAAAAATGATTTTGTTTAGTCTTCGAGTTAATCAAAAATCACAAAAAAATGTAGAAACCTTAAAATAAAAAATGCTTGGGTCAAACAATTTACCTATAGCACCCCACTGTGCTCCAACTGGTAACATCAAGTCTAGATCTCCAAGGAATTCCATTCCTAAATACGGATACTCTGCGATGGCCATATCCTATCGATCAAACCACTCAAAGAATGCAGGGGTAAATGAGATCAATGATTGACTAGCATGCCTAGCCATAAGATCTACCATCTCTGCATCCGTGGATCCCTAGGTCCAAATACACCTAGTGAAACAAGTTGTGGCTACGTAAGTAGAATTCTCTCCAAGGCAAAAGAAATTAATATCGACCCATAGCCAAATTTCCTTGTCTTTCTACTTTTCACCTTGATCAAATGTTATTTCGTAGATGAAAGCACTATCTCGCACCAGTTGAACACTTTTGACTCTAAACACTCTAAAGCATATTGCATGTATGATCTATTTTCCAAGTGTAGTGTCGCGCTGCTAGCAAATTTCGCAATGGTAAAGAGGATCGTCCTCAATGGTAAATCACTAACATCCCTGATGTTAATCTTTTCGTCTCTGCTAGGTTGTGCACCTTCCTAACAGAACTATCATATGTAGTCTCTCACTGATTCACCACCTTTGGAAAATCCAGATAGTGAGATGGGGGCACCCCACCTCGACAATCCAGTCAGAAAGTAGATGTCATTGATGGTAAATGGGATTACTTTGTCCCTAATGTGAAAAGCCTAATCAGTAGGATCCCATGAACGAACAAGAAACTGTAAAATCTCAATCTATTTCCACATGCTAAGATAATCGGAAATACTTGAGTAACCCGTAATTCCTGAGGGCCTCAACTATACCCTAATTATTTAGGGAAACTATATCTTGTTCTTCGTGCTCTCATTCTCTCCATATAATCACCATTTTGATCTGATGAATGTCTTCAATCCAACCATTAAACAAATTAAGATCCATTTCTTTCAAAAAACAAAGGAAAATTTGGGAGAAAATAGTTATGTGAATTTGGGTTTTGCACCTAGCACACCGCTGCCTTAGAGATAGTGCAATGAAATGCATGTAGCCTTTCATGTGTGTGCAGTGCAGTGCACCTTTTGATGATGAAAGGGTGCGCTGATCCTAGAGTTCAAAATTGAAATCCTAGGGGCCTCAAAAACTCAAATTTTTTACTTGAAATTGAAACTGAATGGAATGAAATGAAAGAGTATAGAGATAGCTCCTACCTGGTCCAGATGGCATGAGGAATGGTCCACTAAATCCTACGCAATCAGCTGGTGAACTTCGAGGTAAAAACTGCTCCAAACCACCAAAATCAAAGGGTAAATGTGAAATGGTAAAAGTGAATGGTAAAACCTGTTTTTATGTTTATTTCTTATACATTAATCGAGTAAACATTAGTTTTTATTCATTTTATCCATGAAATGGGTATTTTTAATCTATTTTGATGGTGTTTTGAGCAAGCTTAACAACTGACATGTAGAATTTGACGTGCTCAAATGTGAATTGAACATCTTTGACCATAAAGCAAAATTTTATCTCTTTTTCGAGCTTTGTTAAAAATGAAAAAGGAACCCCCTTGGAGTTCTCTTTAAGCTATTTCAGACTCTCTAAACAGGAAAAGATTTTCGAGCGCTTGTCTTTTCCAACTCGTTAAAGGATTGGAAATGATATCTCTCTTATATTATTTTATGCTTTTTTGGGCTTAAGAGATTATTTTATGAAAAATAACTTGTGGAGTTTTCTTTTTTTCGCTTTTCAAACTCTCTAAATATGAAAAGGACCAAGTCATCTTTGTCGTTAAACTCGTTAAAAACATCAAATAGCGACAAACTTGTCCATCTAGACAAGATCGAGTTTCACCTTCGCTAGACTCGTTAAAGCATAAAATAGCGATGGATTCACCCAAAGGGTGAAATTATACAACAAGCATCTATTATACTCCTCAAGCTTGATAAAAATAAAGAGCAACTGGTCAGCAATGATTGGAGAAAATTGGAAAAAGGGGAAAACACTTTATGGTAGCAAGTCGCTCTTGAATATGACACTTTCACCTCATCACTGTGACTATGTGGATTGGGTCATTCAGCTTGATGTTTATCACACCGTTGGTTTATCATACCATCCATTACTTCTTTTTGGGTCAATGATACCACTTCATCTTAGTGTTTCTGACATGTTCAAGAGAATTCATTCAGTTCAAACTTCGTCTTTAGCAATACCGTAAATATTCATCTTCATGACCGTCATTCTTGAACCTTCTGTCGTCAGTCGACTTTTCATCTCGAAAATCATTTACCACGTTTCATGTCGTTGATGTGGGATACATCAAGGCCCTCCTGCGACAAGTCGCTTCTTGTCAACATTAGCACATCATCCAAGAAATTGACTTAGAAACACCCCTTCAGTACCTTGAGGCTTGCATACATCAATGGCAGGTTTCTCACTTCCGGTGATAGGTTGACATCACTGCCCTTTGACCGAAAGACTTTGTATGGTGTTCGACATCAAATCATTCATTCACACCATGCAAAAGGCATTGTAGTACCTTGAGGATCATTATCATTATCGGTGATTCCTCTCGCATCTGTTAACGTCTTAAATCATTGGCTAGTA
This sequence comes from Pinus taeda, assembly GCA_000404065.3. Lineage (NCBI taxonomy): Eukaryota > Viridiplantae > Streptophyta > Pinopsida > Pinales > Pinaceae > Pinus > Pinus taeda. The sequence continues at coordinate 201,133 of APFE030172925.1, read as the reverse complement.
ATCAGACGATGTATTCCCATGTTCGAATTTAGATCATTTATTCACATGGTTAGACTTGTACTTGAGCGAAAGATTGAATGAGATTGAAGAACTCGGATCTAGTTTCATCCATCTGGGCTGTGATATTTTCAGGAGTACTAAATCAAATGTACAATGGCCTTACATTCATGGTCATCCATTCAGGGGTCTATATCTGTAGATGACTATATTTGTACATGTAATGAAATTTAATAAGTTGAGCATGGGTATGGCTTCCCTCAGCAAGTTCATGAGAAAAAAATCTAATTATCATGATATATGTATTGTAATTGATGCAAGTCACCTTCTGCTTTGAAACCTCCTGTCCACATGATAAAGCATTTCACTCGACATACATATTTACAACTTCATGTTGTAGGGGGAAATTGTTGCAAATCCATTTGGGCACATCAAACCCAACCTACGGATCAATACTATTAGGGCGCATCAAACCCCAATTCAGTTGCTACATGCCCTAAAGAAGTCAACCATTAGCATGCCTAGCTTTCCAAGAAGTTCCATGACTGAAATCATTCAAAAACTTGCTCTAAGAAGATCAGTGCAAGAAGGCCTTCATTAGGGTGCATTGCAGTGTAGTCCAGTACACTGCTAGGGTGCTATGAAGCACACTTGAGCCCTCTTTGGCCTACGTTGGGCGAATTTGAGTGAAATTGCATTGAGGTTTGTGAATATTCCTATCCATTAGATGCATCTAGAAGTTTCCCAAGTTTATCTACTTCGATGGGGTCGAATTTGGATGAGGTAGGGAGTTAAAGAACATCAATCCCTTTATCCCTTCCTCCATGGAACTAAATTATAAGTTTGGGAGGGCATTCATTATCACCATTTATGGAATATCTTCCTTCATTCACCTATAAAAAGACTACTCATCCAAGTGATCAGGGGCTGGAAATCATTGAATTATAGGGTGATGTTTTTAGTATGAGACTTCAGTTGATTTCAAGTATTGTAATGATGTCAAAATCTCTTGCTTGTCATGAGGACAGGATGGGATTGAACTGGAGGAGTGACGTTGAATCAAGTAAATTGGGTTGTAACTCTTCCTTTTACTAATAAAGTGTTCAAAGCTTTTTCCATATGCTTATGTTATTCATTGATGCTTTCAAATGTGTACTATGTACTTGATTCCATGCTATGTTTAATCAATAGATCATTATCATATGCTTTGATCGATTTTTGTCTTCTGACTGTGTGCAGGTAATTTTCAAGTGGATTAAGTATAGAAAGGAGTGACAGAATTGGTCAAGGGAGATAAGGAGTAAGTGAAAGCTACAGGTAGGCTTCTTTACCTCTTATTTAATTTATTGGTCATAGAAAAAGTAGAGAATGGCACTGTTGTTCTAGACTTAGCTACCAGTTTAGGGGTTTAAGCATTTATCCGTAGACACTAAAACTTCCCAAAACAATAGTACCCTCATCTATTCAATAAATGAATAAAATATTTTGCAGTCCAAAAGGCTTCCAGTGGGGAGTAGTGATCAGGTGCTCAAGTTTATGCTCAAAAGTCAAAGTGTCAAAATTTTGTCACATTTAGATTCAAATTGAAGAGCTTGTCATTATGAATCCAACAGTGTCAATGACACTCAGATCCGAGTTCGTATGCAGAAGTTAGAGAAAGTCAAAGTTCAAGTTTGACTTGTCTACATGGCAGGATTGGGCTGATGTGGCAACGTCTTCAGCGAATGAGGAGGTGCCAAGTGGTAGGATGACATTGGCCCTCGCATATTGCAAGTCATAGGTGGATTGGGTTAAGAATCGGCACCTAGGTAGTGCTGATTGCAATTTGTGATAGCATATTGCAATCACATATCACAGGAAACACAAGTTCCACTTAAGACTTCCGCTAGTTCTTCATCGATTTCAATGAGCGATAGATTTCCAAGACGTGACATTTTATATGTTGCAGTTTAATGTCCCATTGGGTCTATAATATCACTATTGCAACATTCCTTCATGTTAAAAAGACCCTCAACCCGCCAAAATTCACTAATTGTGAAACGCAATAGTTCTCAGATGTGATGCCACTATAGGTTTGATTTAATATCTCGTCGAGTTCGAGATATCACAATCACACAATCGTACATTTCCACCATGTTCACATACTTTAATTCATTGGTCCTTTGCTAATTGTGATTTTTGATATGGCCGACAGGTTATGGCCCATGGTGTGGCCAAATTCTCACTCAGTTAGAAAATTTTTGAGCGAATTTGTGGGATTATGTTAGTTTTGGAGCAATTTGCGGAACAAATAGTGGGAGAACTAAAAGGAGTCATAACTTCTTCAGTTCTTATCCAAATTGGATGCCAAAAGAGGCTATATAGCCATTTTTGAGAATTTTTAACTCGTTGAGATAGGTTTCAGAGGCATTTAAGGATTGTAAACACAATTTTTTTTGTAATTTTGAGCATAATAGGGAGGCCCAATCATTGAAAGCTGGACCAAGGAGATGTAGCCCAAGAGGAGAGAACTCCTAAACAAATATATATGTTTTGTGTTGTATTTTGATGTTATTTGATATTATTTTTCTTTTCTTCAACATATATTTTATGTTAACTTGTTTATGGCATTTACATAAGAAACTCTAATGGGAATCAGTTAATTAAGAAAAAAAGGTAAATCATTAAGCACTTGATAAGAAAATGATAAGCATATTGGATTTTATTCTGAATGGGGAATTAGCATCGCATTATTAATTTGCTCCATTTCAGATCAAGAAAATAGAGATCTATTTTTAGCAGTCTGAAGGAGGCACTTGAGTTATTTTGGAAACTGCCGACAAATGCCACTTTTTCCTTGATTCTTAGTCTTCACATCATAAACCCTAAATTGACCAAATATATTTAATAGAAACTATTGGAGATCAATTTTACATTTGATCTTGGAGCTCTAGCATTATCCAGGATATCAAGGAACATTCGATGCGATTGTCATCACTTTTCCAGTTAAGTTTTTCTTTTCCATTATTTTGATGTTTTTATGTCACTTTTGCTTATTTAGCTTGTGAAAGTGTTGTTTGACCTATTTTATTGAACGAATACTGGTGTTTTAACTTGTTTTAGCTTGTAGAAGTGTTGTTCCAAGTTTTTCATTTCCTTTCCAAAGTGTCACATCCATTACCTCATTTTTTCACTAACAGTCGTCATGATGGCAACTCTCTCCACATGCTTCATTTTCCTTTAGTTTGATTGGTTCCTACACTTGTTTCACTTACATGCATCATCACTTAGTCAGACCTTCACTTGACATCAAACCATCCTTCATATATGGTCAATTTCACACTCCCCTTGGGTAGACCTGGGATCCCCTTGCATGGATCTCACTTTCCCTTACATGCACTGTGCATTTTGGGAGCTGAAGGCCACTGCCCTAACTTCTTGAACTACACAAAGGCTTCCTTGGCATGGCTCTAGTTGTGCACTATGTAGTTCTAGGAGCCAATCTCCCAATCTTGCCACTGATACTGCGCAAAGCCTAGTATATGCTGGCATGTGCTTATATTGAACTGCACATTGCGTAGTTCTAGTTAGCAATCCTCCCCCACTGACTGTTGGGACTGCACAATGCATAATTCAAGCAAGTAGCTAAACACCTCTATGAACCATAATTGCGTAATTTGTCCCAACATTAGCCTAGTTTGTTGCTTGATCTTGTCTTGAAGTTTCTTTTGGTTTTAAGCTAACATTTGCTGGCCATGAGTGTCCTCTCTGTCTCTAGGTAAAGAAGTTGTTGAGCATAACTCTAGTAGTTATAATTAACATGGCCTCAAAGAGAGTTGCATCAAGGGAAACAATTGAGAGAAGTACTGGGGAAGTAATTGAGCCGACATTAGTTAATCTAACAGTTTATGTAGACACTCAGTTGTTCGTTGAGAGGGGAACAAAGTTGACATGGTAGTAAATCAAGGATACTTTTGTAGAGGAATTCAAGGAAGACTTAGAGGACCAATAGGTTTATATCGGTATCTAGCAGTTAGGCTTATACAATGTTGCATGCAGGTACCCTACCTTCTCATGCGCGGACATTATCAGTTGGATTACCTCACACACAGATCCAGAGACTATGACATTGAGTAGTGCTAGCAGGATAGAGTTTGCCACCTTTAGGACAAAGAAATTTCATCAGATGTATCATCTACCTCAGTTGGTGAGGTGCATGGACACATTTTCAATGCCACCCATAGCCAGGTGAACACGAGAGATATAGTCAAGCGCTGGGTGAAAGAGTCGTCAAATTTCAGACAAACACCCAATAATGTTTATAAGACAAAGTCTCATAGGAAGGCCTACGAGTTCTTGATCATCTTTGGATACCGAATGTATGGTCAAGAGAGAACTGAGACCTTTCTTGAAGGTTAGGTAGTTGTATTGGACCAATTGGTGAGTGATGGAAGGCCATTCAACTAGTCAAACTTGTTGGCTCATAAGCTGAAAATTCATGTGACTAACACCCCACATCTGCCCAAGGATGAGCAAGATATATTCTACGTGTCCACATACTTATTAGATGCAATGTGTGCCCAAAAATAGTTTCTTAGCATGATCTGGACATGGACATTGAAAGAGACTACCATCAACATTTATTGCAAGTTTCTTTTTGATTGTAGCTACCAAGGAGTAATGGCAAGGCTAACTAACCATTTCATCATCCCATTGTATAATCTTATCTTTGAGTAGGATCCATGTTATAGACATATTTGGGCACTGCAACTCCAATCATATATGTCGATAAACCAAGGGCTCTTTAACCCCTAAAAGTGTTGTTTCATACCCTAAAGGATCATGGTCAACTGATTACATAATTTCCTAGAAGTTCCACTTGAAAAACCACTCAGAACTGGCCAAAACTAGACCATACAGACTGTTGCATTCTTAGGGTGCGATGCATACTGACTGTTACACTAGCCAGGTGTGATGCATACTAAAAGATCCTTTTGCGGCGTGCAATGGGCGAGAGTAGACAAATGGCACAGATAGTTTGCTAAGGGGAAACCCAAAGAATCTTCTAGAAACTTCTCATATGACACTTGCCTCTTTGAATTCGCTAAGGGATGAGTATGAGATCATAAAATCTCCAAGTGGAACCAAGAACTATCAAAATGACACTAATAAAAAACCCAGAAGCTGACTCGTCCCTCTGCAAATATCTATAAATGGATCCCTCATCTGAGAGATCTAAAAGGCTGGAATTTTCCAATTTGTAAGGAAGTGTTGTTGGTTTCTCTTTGAGAAGAAACATTGTATTGTTGGGTGATCTTGGTTTTCATGAGGTGAAGAGAGCTTTCATGCTAGGAGGATGATGTTGGATCATACAGATGGGTTGTAATCCTCTCTTCTACTTCTACTATCAACAAAGTTCTTTGAGTTTTCCTCCATATAATTGTGTACTTGTAAATCTTGTTATTTGTGGATGTAATTGTATGATTAATGTATTTCTGATTCTGCATTGTTTATGATATCATAGATCTCGATGCTTTGACAGTGTGTTGTTGTTTTTCCTCTACAGATATTCTCCAAAGCGAGACAAGTAGGAGAAGAGTGGCAAGCTCTATCAAGGGAGAGAGGAAACAAGCAAGGAGCCAAGCTGAAGATACAGGTTGATGCTCTCTACTTCTCTCTTATCTATCATACATAAAGGAAATCTTGAAGTGCCTTGAATTGCTTGTTTCTAAGATAGCTACTCGTCTTAGTAGGACTAGCAGATCGAAAAGACACTAGTTTTCCCAGAAACAAAATGGTGACTCCACTGGGGAGTGAATAGTTTGTTTGTTTGTTACTGTTGTTTGCTTTATAAACTACAGACGAAGCCTGAAGTTAAGACAGCTAGCCTTCAAACTGCACTTTCTATGCAAGTGCAAAGTATATCAACACTGCTTCAGTCAATCTCCGGGTTGGTTTATGAACTGAACATCTGACTTGCAAACATCCTAAGTGCCCTTGTGGTAGCTCAATATGTAGGTTTTAACCCTGTATAGAAATTACCTACATACAAATTCTAAAACATAAAAATAAACAATACGAAACAATGCGAGATCATAACACATAAAACACATATACACAGAGATTTTTCCTTGGATCCCAAAACTGGGACTACCAGCTTGATTTTTCATTATGTTCCTTTCAATATTACAAGACATATTTATACATGCAGAAGCATCCAATACCATGGACCGAAAACCATCGCATCCAATAGCATGGACCGAAAACCATCGCGTCAAATACCATGGATCAAAAAACATCGCGTCCAATACCATGGATCAAAAACCATCGCATCCAAAAAACATGTGCGAAAATCATGCACAAAACAACAGGTGGGTCCGCCCAACCTAAAGTGGGGTTACGGGTGCCCTTCAAACCCCCTGTTAACTACATGGAAATAATATAACACAACCCAAGATTCTCCCACTTGTTGTTTTCTTTCCATAGAGGGCCACAAGAGAGTTTAGTCATTTTCCCAGCCTTGAAATTCGTATTGTCTCTCTACACCAAGAGAACTTCTTAGAGCTCACAGATTTTGTCAATGCATCTACAATATTCCTCAAAGTGTCCACCTTTATCAGCAACATATTTTTGTCTTCTATCATATCCCTCACAAAGTGATACTGAACATCAATGTGCTTTGTCTTTGAATGATATGTAGGGTTTGTTGCCAAGAAAATTTTACTTTGGCTGTCACAGTCTATCCTTATAGCTTCTTGTACTAACCCCATACTTGAACACAATCTCTGCAACCAAATTGTTTCCTTGCTTGCATGAGTGGTTGCCATGTATTCTGCCTCTGTAGTTGATAGTGCCACTACAGATTGTTTCTTACTCATCCAACTCACTGCACCTCCAAATAGGTTAAACACATACCCACATGTAGATCTTCTCTAATCTAGATCTCCGGCCCATACTGCATCAACAAAGCCATGAATATCCAACACTCTGTCCAATCCTGGTCTTCCTTGGTATGACAGACCATAATCACTAGTGCCATGCAAATACCTAAAAACTCGCTTCACTGTTGTCCAATGCTCCTTTCCTGGTTTTGACATAAACCTGCTCAATACTTCCACTACATGTGCAATGTTTGGTCTAGTACAGACCATTACATACATCAGGCTACCCACTGCACTTGCATATGGAACACGAGACATTTCCTCTTCCTCTTCTTGTGTCTTGGGACATTGTTCAGCAGATAACCTCACATCTACAGGAATAGGAACCTTCACCAGTTTACTATCCTTCATATTGAACCTCTGTAGTATTGTCTCGACATACTTCCTCTGGCTTAACCAAAGCTTCCTCTTTGCCTAATCTCTTTTAATTTCCATGCCCAAAATATAGTTTTCTACACCAAGATATTTCATGTCGAATTTGGAGTACAATTGGGTCTTCATATCCTGGATAATTTCTTTGTCATTTCCAACTAGCAACATATCATCCACATACAAGACTAGATAAATAACACGATCACCAATTAATTTAAAATACACATAGTGATCCGCTTTGCTTCTGGTGAAGCCAAGTCCCCGTATAAATGTATCAAATTTCTGATACCACATCCTTGGTGACTGTTTTAACTCATACAGAGACTTATTTAACTTGCATACCAGTTCTTTCTTACCCTTCGCTACAAAGACTTCAGGTTGCTTCATGTAGATTTCCTCTTCCAGATCCCCGTGAAGAAATGATGTCTTCACATCCATCTATTCTACCTCAAAGTCAAAAGCAGCAGCAATAGATAAAAGTAATCTAATAGAAGTTACGTTGGCAACAAGAGAAAAAATGTCATCAAAATCAATTCCCGACACCTGGGAATAACTTTTTGCTACCAACCGAGCTTTGTATTTCTCCACTTTTCCTTCTGCATTTGTCTTCTTTTTGAAAACCCATTTGCTACCAATGGATTTCCTTCCAACTAACAACTCCACTAGATCCCAAGCCTCATTTTTGTGCAAAGATGCCATTTCATCAACCATGGCCTCTTTCCAGAGTTTTCCATCCTCTGAATATAGTGCTTCCTTCACAGTTCTGGGATCATCGTTAGTAATAGATAAAGAAAAATTTGAACAAAAAGAAAATGGACTATACCTTTCAAACTACCTTCTTTCTCGAACTAATCTTCTCACAGCCAGAGTTTGTGGCTCTTCATTTTCTGATTCCTCCTCTACTGTAGAGTTTGGTTCTTCCTCTTTTAGCTCAAACTCGATCTTCTCAGGTTCCTTTTGTTGGACTTCATTTTTAATAACATCTTTCACCTCTCTGAACACCACATCTTGGCTACACACAACCTTCCGTGTGACTTGGTTCCAAAGCTTATAACTCTTTAAACCATCCTTATACCCAATAAAGATGCACTTTTTAGATTTACTATCCAACTTGGTTCATTTCTCCTTTGGAACATGTACATATGCATCACATCCAAATACCCTCAGATGTGAAGAGAGGGTTTCTTACCAATCCATACCTCTTATGGAGTCTTATCCTCCAACACTGATGAAGGTGACCTGTTGACCAAGTAACATGCATATCCACCGCCTCTGCCCAGAATTCCTGTCCTAACCCGGCACCACTGAGCATGTTTCTTGCCCTTTCCATCAACGTTTTGTTCATTCTTTCTGTGAATCCATTTTGTTGAGGCGTATATGGAGTAGTCTTCTGCCGTGCTATACCACACTTCCTACAGAATTCTTCAAATTCCTTGCTGCAGTATTCTCCACCATTATCTGTCCTCAGCACCTTTATCTTCTTCTCTGCCTGATTTTCCACCAGAGCCTTAAATTCTTTAAACCTGTCAAAGACTTCAAATTTCTTCTTAAGGAAATATATCCATGTATTCCTTGAGAAGTCATCTATA
>APFE030172925.1:175717-191270 GCA_000404065.3 Pinus taeda | reverse complement strand
TTGTAGTTCCCTTCCTTTCCGCGTTTCCAGCACACCACCTTTACAGGTTTTCCTGGAGATTTAGATCTCCCACTCGATGACTTTTTTTTTTTTTGTTCTGGGACCGTCCTCGTACAGACAAGGCATCACTTGTGTTGTGAGTTCCATAAGAGCTCCACTCACAACACAAGTGAGTGTTGGGCCAAGCAGTCATTGGTGGCCAAGATAAAGGATTTAGAATAAGATGCATGTTCTAACTTTGAGTGAAAACCTGATAAGGGGAATGCCAAAGGGAAGCTGTTTATCGATGCAGAGCCCAATTCCATCGTTGACACCATGAAGATCTAGAACGAGGAACCCAAAGATCCAGAGGAGGAGGAGCACCTCTTCCACTCCCAAATGGAGAAAAACGAACCTCATCTCGGTAGAGGTCATGAAGTGGTTGGGATTACTGACCACAGCACATCCACAACTGTACACCATCGGGTGGCTTCAACAAGGACAGGATCTTCGCGTGAGCTAGTAGTGTCGCCTTCCATACAACATCAAGCCCTTCACGGATGAGGTACCATGTCACATTTCTCCCCTTGATGTTTGTGAATTATTATTAGGCCAACCATACTTCTGGAAGCGACATGTTGTGTATGAGTCAAGGCCTTATGCTGTTATTTTTACTTTGTATAGGATACCAGAGGTAGCACCGTCTACTGCCATTTCTTTGGTTATTACAAAACAATGTAGTAAGCTCATTTCCAAAACCAGGAAATTCGTTTTCATGATGATACACCCTCAGGGAAAGAAGAAGATGATGGCCACGACCTCTAGACAGGGCCCCTCTGCATGACAACAACAGATGGACAAGGTCGTGGAGGAGTACGAGGACATCTTCACCTCCCCTACAGCGGTGCCTCTACACTATTAGTTCAAGCACTACATTGATCTTACCCCAGGTGCGTCGCTACCCAATGGAGCAATCTATCAGTGCTCCATTCTAGAGAATGATGAAATGAAGAGGCAAATTCAGGAGTTGCTACAAAAAGGTCACATCCATCCGAGTTCATCACCCTATGGGAACCTGATCATGTTGTTATAGAGGAAGGATGGGACTTGGAGACTTTGTATTGACTATTAGGTGCTGAACAAGATCACTATCTGGAATAGGTACCCAATCCCATATATTGATGACCTTTTGGACCAACTGAAGGGGGCAAAATATTTCAGCAAGATCAACTTGAAATTAGGATATCACTAGGTTCTAGTTTAACCCTTTGATGTGTGGAAGACTGCCTTCAAAGCTAAGGAGGGCTTTTTTGAATGGTTGATTATGCCTTTTGAGTTGATGAATTCTCCTAAAACATTCATGAGGTTGATGGATGACATCTTGTGTCCATTCACCAACTCATTTGTAGTGGTATACTTGGATGACATCCTGATCTTCAGCCAGAGTTGGGAAGAGCACCTCCACCACATCCGACAGGTTCTCCAAACACTGTAGCAACACAAGCTATGTGCTAATTTGGAGAAATGCACTTTTGGCATGACCTAGGTTAAGTATCAGGGATACATTATTGATGAACGGGGCGTGCATCTGGATCCAACCAAGATCTAAGTCATTTGGTATTAGCCAACTCCAACCAGTTTGACAGAGCTCCGTAGCTTTCTGGGTCTTGCCAATTTCTACTGCAGCTTCATGTTGGGATTCTCTCATATCACTTGGCCCTTGAGTCAAGTCACCAAGGGAGGAGCGAAAGAAAAATTATTTTGGTCTGAATCTCAACAGAAGGCATTCACAAAGTTGAAACATCGCCTCTGCTCTATACCAGTGCTCACATTACCAGACTTGCAACAACCATTTGAGATCGAGACAAATGCCTCTAACTATGCTATTGGGGTAGTCCTTACTCAATAGGGGCATCCAGTGGCATATCACAGTGAGACACTTTTAGACATAGTCTGAAAGTATCCAACTTACGACAAAGAGATGTATTCCATTGTGTAGGCCTCCTGACAATGGAAGCATTACATTTTGGGGAAGGAAACGGTCATCCACACATACCAATAGCCCCTGCAGTTCATACAGATGCAAGGGAAGTTACAGAATGATCACCATCAGAGGTGGTCCACATACCTGCAATAGTTCTATTTGAATATCAAATATAAGAAGGGCACCACCAATAACATTGTAGACTGCCTCAGTCAATCACCAATCATGGCGTTAACCACCATGCTCAACTCTTGTGGGCACAAGACTTTTGATTGGCCACTTCTCTACAAAAGCGATCCAAAATTCAGCCACACATACTAGACATACTTGGAGGGTCAGCAAGTTCCATATTTTCACCTCGAGGATGCCCTATTATGCTACCTGGGACACCTTTGTGTTCCTTGAAGCGATGTGCCAAGATGATTTGGGAAGTGCACTATAGTCGGGCCGCTGGGCATTTTGGGGTTGAGAAAACAGTGGCAGTACTGCATAAGTATTTATATTGGCTGAATATTCAACAAGCTATCGGGAAGTACATCAAATCATACATTGCCTGCGCCATTACCAAACTGACCATCAAGAACCAAGGCCTCTATACTCTATTGCATACCCCTAGTTGACCTTGGGAATCCATCTCCATGGCTACATGTTGGTCCTTCCTTCTACTAAGCATGGAAATGACTGTGTTTTTCTTGTTGTCGACAGTTTCTCGAAGATGGCCATTATGGAAGCCTGCAAGAAGAATATCACATCAGAAGCCACTACTAAACTCTTCTTTGAACAAGTGTGGGTACACTTTGGGATCCCACAATATATCATCTCAGATCGAGACAAAAGGTTCCTTAGTACATTTTGGTCCAGTCTCTGGTCGATGCTAGACACCAAGCTCACTAAGTCTCAGCTTTCCATCCCCAAACTGATGGCCAGACATAGGTCATCAAAAGGATGATTGTACATATTTTGTGAATGTACAACTCAAAGCATCCATGCACATGGGATGAACACCTCGCCTATGTCCAGCATAGTTATAAATGGGCTCTCCACAACGTGATTAGCCACAACCCTTTTGAGGTTGGCTTAGGATTCTAGCCACTAGGTCCCATTGATGTGGCCATGCCATTTGCAGATACTCAAGCAGATTCGGCTCATGTCTAGTCTGAAACCGATAAGGCAAACAACTTCATTGATCACATCCGACATATCTGCCAGTAGATCCACAACATTCTGGAGAAATCAAATGCCAAGTACAAGCAACGACATGATCAACATCGGGTGCCACACAAGTTTCAGGTGGGTGACAAAGTTTGGTTGCATTTGCAAAAGGAATGCCTTACCAGAGCCTATCGGAAACTTAGACCACTCCAATATGTTCCTTACACCTTTACCAAGGCTATGGGATATAATGCATTTGAGCTCAACATTCCCCCATTCCTTGGCTTGCACCCAGTGTTCAATGTGGACCGCCTTCAACCATACTTCCCACCATTGCTAGACACATCAGACATTACAGAACAACTCACACCTATAGAGTTAAATCTAGATTTCATGGAACAAGCCACAACTGATTGGATCATGGAAACAGATCAAGAACACCTGAAAACAAAGGATCAAACTATATCAAGTTGTCAAAGCAGGCCAACTCCTTCACCGGGGCAGGTGGCTCACAAGGGACCAAGTTGAGTAGAAGTTTCCTCATCTCATGCAGGAACTCAACGCAATGGGGACCATTGATTCCTAAGGGGGGAGGAATGATCTAGGTGGATATTGGTGGCCACCAACATATTCCACTTAGACCCCCACCATTGTTTCTTTCATTTTTTTAGTTTCCTTATTTGTAGCACAATTTACTATTTTTGGCAATTTTTCGGGTCGTGAACTTCTGAGCCATTTTGAGGCCCTAAATGACATTTTTTGGGAAAAATGAGAGAAACATGGGTTACAGACCAGTGTTTCTCACTCAAAAGTTGTAGTCCTCTGATAGATCTTTCTAACAAGGTATTTTGTGAATCAAACGAAGATCATATACAAAAGTTATGACCCCGGGAAGTTTATGTACTAGTTTAACCAAATAGGCCCCATAGTTTGGTGCTTCATCTCCTAGGGTTAGGTTTTTGGATGTTTAGGGTTTTCAATTTTTCTCAATAGTAAATAGGACTCGGAGCCTCATTGTATCATAGTTCAGAAGCATGTAGCCGCCACATCTCTTCTGAGAGATAAGCTACCATCGCCCGAGCTAGTCTTATTTCCATTCTATTTGTAAGCATATTTCAATATTTGATATTAATTAAATGAAGTGTTATTTATATTGCATATTTGTATTTATGGTTATATCTATAATTCATTGAATTCCTATTTAAATTCGGATCATGAATCCACCTGTAAAATTGTTACCATCTCCTCCTACCCCACCCTCTCAGGATTTCCGCGCAGATTTGGATTGCAAGCATGATGGTGTTCATGTGGTCTTATCTCCTCATTCTCTACCCTTTGGTTCCTTTGATCCGCCTTCCTTTGGTTCCTTTGATCCTCTAAATTTTGGTGTGTTGTGTTCATTCATTCTGGATTCCACATATGATGTTCACAGGGATCAAGTTTTGGGTGGAGTTGGTGTTGCACAACCAACCCGTTCCATAATTTTTTATGAGTATGTGTGGGATTCTGAACAAGAATATATGGTGAAGGATGATGTCCTTCTATCCACACCTCGTCTACTTTATCCTGGAATCTTCCATGACTTTGCCATTTTTGTTCCATCTTGTGAAAATTCATCTCCAGATGTTTCTACTTCCGATTATTCATAGAACAAGTGGTATGTCAACCTTTCATTTGATTGGGGAGAGGATAAATCTTTCTTCCCGGATCCACCCAATCTCTCATCTTACCTTTCCAAAAACGTAGAGGGTGAAAATTATTGTTTTTGATCACCCCCTCTCTATGTTTCATCATATCATGAGGATGAAATTGTCCATCTTGAACTTTCTAATCATGGCTATCGTGATCTTGTCACTCATCCATCTGATCACGATTCTAATTCACCTATTATTGATCTTTCTAAGCCACTAGTCTTTGATGATCCATCTTCTGATGAAGTGGAGACTCCTCAAGTTGTCAAGGCACTTCATCCTGAGTTCATGCTTATGTTAGGTTCTCATAGCCTTGAGGTTAGTTCCACTTCTAGTAAGAAATCTATTGAATCTCCCCAGACTCCTCATCACTCTCTTGTTCATAGTGAAAATTAATACATTCCCCAGTTTTCGCATCCTCCACTAGACTCGCACAATCCTATTGCTCATGCATTGGAGAAGTCATATGAAGCAAGCATTGTTGCAAAACGTAATCTTTCCTTTTTCTTCATGTTCGCTTGTTTTTCAAGTTTGAAGGTGTATACATGATTATCTTCCACACGTGTTGTGACAGGACACCATGATACATCCACAAAGTGCCTTTCATGTGCTTTCAATTTTTTCTTTCCTGTGGATGCATTCAAGCTAAAAACATATTGGTTTTCATTTTCTTACCTTTCATGCTGTTGGTTCGCTTGAATATATTTCTTGTCAATCATGTTATCACCTACATGGGACAACCAATGCGCAAGTGGTTGCATTGGAAATAGCACTCCACGTGAGTTGGCCCATGCTCTGCTTAGTGAAGGAGTAGGAGTAGCATTTTCTTTCTTGTATTGTTTCTTGATTTTCTTACATTTTTGTGCTTTGTCTTTCTTCTTTGCTTTTCTCGTTTGTTTGTGCACCCGTAGGTTAGTTTCTGCATGAAAATGTGTTTGGCTCTTAGACAAGCAAGGTGAAATCCAATAGGAACTTGTACAACTATCAACACTTGGTTATCTGTCTTTTCCATCTCTTTATGATAATCTTGCATTTCTTCTGGTCGATGATACCCTAATGGAAGATATGTTCCTTTCAAATAGAATCATGGTGAAATCACAATGCTTGCACTCTTAACTAGTACCGCCTACTCTAATCGGTTTTCTATATTCAGTTAACCCTTGTCAGCTCAATCAAGTAGAGTAAGGAGAGGGAGGAAACTTTAACAAGTATGTCACAGGTATATATAAACATCCTTCTCTAAAGGGACAACCTCTTCTTATCTCAATAAGTTGGGATCCCTCATCTACCTCATGAAATAAATAAGTGCCTATGAATAGTTATTTACAAAAAAAAGGTGAAAGAAGAGAAAGGCTTCCTGTGCAGAGAGGTGAAGCAAGTAACTCCGCAGGGGTACTATCTAGGCTCGTTGGCAGCGGAGAAATGCTTGTGTTCCTGAAGTGACTTCGTTGGGGTACTGTCTAGACCTACTGGCAATGAAGCAACACCAAAGATGAAACTAAAACTCTAATAATATACATTACTTGTGCATTTATATAATCCTCATCCGCAATCAAAACAACTCAATTTGACTTGGCTTGGTATGTGTGTTGCTGATAAAGAGAATGGTAGGGACTACATCTTTAACTTAAGCTAGTGAAGAAGCTATGACAATCGAAGAATAAAAAAATACTTATGGTAGAGTTAGATTTGCTTTACATGAGACAAGGTCCATAGAAAGAGATGGAGTTCTATCAGTGTGTCGCCAATGTTGTACCGGCTGCAACCACCCTCGAAACTTTTTCCTATGCTTTCTTTTGGAGCCACCCTTCTAAATCACAGTAGCTCATCGCGCACTGATCTAGGTACTTATGCTTTGATTGAGCCTCATCCTTTGCATCATGGGTTGTGTTTTCTTACTTGATTTACTATATAACCCGCAAGCCATCTCTTGACTTGGTTTTCATCCAGTTTCGGGCTTGCCTTAGAAAACTGCGCAATCCTTGAGAGAAACCCACCTTGCTTTCGGGAATTGCGCAATCCAAGATGACAGTGAGCCTTTAACTCAAAAATTGTGCATACCTAGTTGATAGCCAACCTTCAGCTGCGAAATTGTGTAGAGAATTAGAGGAAAACCAGAGTCACTAATCCCAAAAACTGCACAAAAGCCTCTTTCTCAGTGCATGAACGAGTGAGTTTCCTAGTCCTTCCCATAGCTGCACAATCTCTTCGAGAAATGCATGAAAACTTTTCCCGAAAAAGCAAAAAGTGAAAAATAATCCCTAGAAAATATGGATCTATTTTTAGCATTTCGAAGGGGTCGCTTGAGTTATTTTGGAAACTGTTTCCAAGTGTATATTTTTCTTTGATTTTTTCCCTTTGCATCATAAACACTAAATTGACCAAATCTATTTAATTGACAATTCCAAAGCTCATTTTCACATTCGATCTTGGAGCTGTGACATTGTTGAGGAGATCAAAGAACCTTTGATGCGATCACCATTTCTTTTCCAAGTAATTTTTTCTTTTCCAGTCTGTTGTCGCTTTTTCTTGTTTATCTTGTGAGAGTGTTGTTTCACTTGTTTTCTTGAATGACTATCAATGTTTTAACTTTTTTTAGCATGTAGAAGTGTTGTTTCAAGTTTTTCATTACCTTTTCTAAGTGTCACATGCATTACCTCATTTTTCCATTAACATTTCATCATTGCAGCAACTCTCTCCACATGATTCATTCAATTTGATTGATTTATGCACTTTTTTCACTTGCATGCATCGTCATTTAGTCAAATCTACACTCAACATCACACCATCCTTCAAATATGCTCAATTTCACACTCCCCTTAGGCAGATCTAGGTCCCCTTGCCCAGATCTCACTTTCCCTTGCATGCACTGCGCATTCTTGGAGCTCAAGGCCTATTCCTTGGCTTATGGAACTATGTAGAGCCTGCTTTGGCTTGGCTCCAACTACACACTATGCAGTTCCAAGAGCCAGACTCCCAGACTTGGCCACTAAGACTGCACAATGCATATTCTCTCCTGGCATGTTCCTAGACTGAACTGTGCATTGTGCAGTTCCAGTCAGCAAGCCTCCCCCACTGACTATTGGATTACATAATGCATAGTTCTAGTAGGTAGCCAATCACCTCTATGAACTAGAATTGCGCAATTTCTCCCAGCATTAGCCTAGTTTGTTGCTTGATCTTGTCTTCAAGTTTCTTTTGGTTTTGAGCTAACATTTGCATGCAATGAGTGTTCTCTTTGTCTCCAAGTACAGTAGCTGTTGAATATATTTCTAACAGTTATAATTAACATGGCCTCCAAGAGAGTTGCATCAAAGGAAACTGTCAAGAAAAGTATTGGGGAAGCAATGGAGAAGACATCAGTTAATATACCAGTTTATGCAGACACTCAATTGTTCATTGAGAAGGACACAAAGTTGACATGGAAACAAATCAAGGATACTTTTGCAGAGGACATTAAGGAAGACTTAGAGGAATGGTAGGTTTATATTAGTATTCAATAATCAGTTTGATGCAAGGTTGCATGTAGGTACCCTGCCTTCCCATGTGCAGATGTTATCAACTATATTTCCTCACACACAACTCCAGAGACTATGACATTGAGCAGTGCCAACGGGGTAGAGCTTACCACCTTTAGGGTGGAGAATTTTCATCATATGTGTCATTTACCTCAGTCAACGAGGGGCATGGACACACTTTTCTATGCCACCCACATCTAGGTGAACATGAGATATATAGTTAAGTGGTGGGTGAAAGAGTCGTTAAATTTCAGACAAACACCCAATCATGATTACAAGACAACATATCTTAGGAAGGCCTACCAATTCTTCATCATCTTTGCATGCCAATTATATGGTCAAGAGATCACAAAGACCTTTCCTGAAGGTTGGTTAGTTGTATTGGACTAGTTGATGGGTGATGGAAGGCCATTCAACTTATAGGACTTGTTGGCTCATAAGTTGAAAATCCATGTGAATAACGCCTAGAATCTGCCCAAGGATGAGTAAGAGAGATTTTACATGTTCACATACTTACTCGATGGAATTTGTGCCCAACAACAGTTTCCTAGCATGAGCTGGATATGGACGTCAATAGAGATTGTCATCAACATTTATTGCAAGTTGATTTCTAATTGTAGCTACCGAGGAGTAATGGAAAAGTTGATTGACCATTTCATCATCTCGTTGTATAAGCATATCTTTGACCAGGGTACACCTTGCATGTCCTGAGAAGCAATGGAGGTGATACTTAACATTGCAGATTGGTATGCCTCACTCAGTGGATCCTTTATCAGAGTGTTTGGTCGAGAGAAGCCTCCACATGTTCTACCAAGGTATGCAATGGACAAGTTGGTCATGCAAGAGGTCTCATATCACCTCTCCACAGGGTTATCAACAAGACAACATAGGAATTAGAAGACACCATGGCACGCTCTTCCTTTGTTGATTGGGTTATACCAGATTAAGAGCTTGAAAGATGTAGATTCCTAAGCTAAGGAGAGATTGAAGTTTGATTTTGGCACCAAGGACTTTAATCTATATGATCCCATGGTATTTTCAAGAAACATTGTGCAAAGGTGTACTATCCGTGGATCCACAAGACATCACTGACACGAGGAGGACCTTTGGAGGTACTATTACAATGACTCCAAACTCCATGCGTTGGTCAATATAACCACAAATTGGAAGGATTCTCTATAGGCAACAACAACACAGGAAGCAACAACAACAACAACAATAAGCAACAATCCAGTGCAGGACAAGGGAAAGAGGAAGACTACCGAGAACCCTGAGGCAGAGCAAAACTACAAGATGAGAGCAGATCCTATCATTGAGAAATCAGGTTTGGCAGTGGAGGAAAAGAGGGAGAAATAGATAAAGAGGGGAGATCGAAGGAAGAGAGAAAAGAAAAGGCTATAGGAAGCATAACTAAACTTGTAGGAAACAGAGAAGAAGTTGAAGGAAGAGAAAGAGATGAGAAGGAGAGAAAGGGAAGAGAGACAAAAATAGGTGGAAGAAGAAAGGAAAGGCACAATAAAAAAGAAAACATCACCCATACAAGTTGAGGAGTCAGAACAACCGATAGCTGAAGAAGAGGCTGAATAGATGCAGGATCAAGAGCTTGCTCAACAAATTGAGCAACTGATGGAAGTGACAGATATGGAGTTGGGGCTCAAAGTTAATGAAAAAATGGATACCTATGATATGTAGTGAATGTAGTGATTTCTTAAATTGGGAAGGTGTGTTGGGTTCATATTGGTAGGGGGTTAAATAATGTGATTTTTAGAGGTACTTTCCAATATGTAGTCTAAATAAGGGTATTCTTTAGTATGACATGAACGCATGTGATATATCATAGGTTCATCAAGTGAGGCCCCCGTGGTATCCTTACTTAAGAAATATGTGCATGATTCTAATCATATCATTTATTGGAATGTGATCTAAGTGGGATCCAAACAAGAGTTCTAGTTAGAGCCTCAATGCATACTAGCTAGGAACGAGATCCCGCTCTTGAACTAAGCCACCACATAGCGTATTGGAAGCACTATAGAGCAGATGAGGCTATAAGGGAGCTAGAGAATGCGATGAAAATGGCATATCCATATTTTCTTATCGCATAATATTTTATAGTAATTAGGAAAAAACCAAAGATAACATTGCTTTTAGGGGGTGGGGATTGTAATGATCTCATTTTGATGCTAAATGTTACTAGAATTAATTATTAAGTTACTTCCTATATAGGCATTGATGTGTCATCGTTACAATTAATCAAAACTAGATAACTCAAAAATAATGTGTATCTAAATATTTCTATGATAATTAAAAATACTTAATAGTTACCCATGAATGATAACATTGATATGGAAAGATGTTGTGAGTGGGATTTATTGAGAAATCAATACTAAGTAGGATTTAGGGTTTGATTCCTCTTTCCTAATAATTACTTGTGAATTATGTTAGCCTCTTTTACTTCTTAATTAGTTTATCTTTCATCAATCAATTACCAAATTATATCTGTATGCAGATCAGAAGAACAAGAGACACAAGATGTAGGCACACAACCAGGGAAAAACCCCTATAAGTGGAAAACCTAGTTAAGAACTCTTCCTTTAGTAGATTCAATTCAAGATAAGACACTTCCAGACGTATTAGACCTAGATAAGGACCTCCTCCAACCACCAAGTCAATCCTTCCCTACAATAGATAATCTTCACAAAATACTCCAAGTGACAACTCCAACAAGAGCTTGAGTTCAGAATTTTGCCCCCCCCAGTAGTAGAAATTCGACCCTAGCAACATAATTTTGGACCTATAGTAAACACATATTTTCGACCCTAGCAACTACCCATAAATTACACTTGTGTGAGAGATCAATAGCCCAAAAAGTTTGATTTAGGTCTTCCCAACAACTTTGTCCTCTTTCAGCTACTTCACACTCTTTTTCTGCTTTTCTTAGTTGAAGATCAAACTTTTTGAGTGAATGTGACAAATAGGTTGAATTGCCTCTCATTATATAGCGTTTCTGTTGGGTCGAATTTCCCTTATGTAGGTCGACTTCTTGGGGACAGGGCCGACTTGGAATGGAGGTTACAAATTACCATTTTGACTAAAAACTAATTCTTTCTACGTGATATAGAATCCCAAGGAGGGTCTAATAAATTTGAAAATAACTCTAATGGCTCAAGATAAAACCCAAAAGCCTTCAATGGAGGCTTTGACCTAGAAAACTTTTACCCAAGCATGAAATCCATGCCTTAACAAGTCATTTTCTTTAATAATAATTTTTCTTTCTGACAAGTACAATTATGAATATCGAAGCTAGTTACATTCTTCAACAGGAGCTAGTGAAGGGGTTATGGGAATTATTTGTGCTTACAATTGCTAGCAACCCCACCATGATCTTTATGTCCAAAAATTTCAATTCGAAATTGTTGTCTTACCTTCCTACTATTCGATAGCTCTTTGAATGAAGAATTGGGTAGCTAAAGAAACCACTTGCCACAATTTTGGGGGTTGGGTGGTGGTTGAAAAGTTCCCTCAAACTTCAATGGGCATTGTGGGAAAATACCCATCTCAAATTTTGGGAGTTGACCCATGAGTGGGATGAGGAAATCGAAAAAATGGGAGGAATAGTTATTCATGGGGGTATTCAATTATTCAAAACTTTGTAGAGAGCTGCATGATTGTTGGGTGAAGGAATTGGTGAGTAGAATGTAGTCATTTTAAGTGGAATGTTTTCTATGGCATTCTAAGTTAATTTAATGTGATTAGGGTGCCCAATATAACCATAAAAGAACCAATCATGAATTGGATCATCGTGAGAATTTTCTGGGCTCACAAAAAATGAACCTGATTAGTAAACACTTGTAGAAGAGCATTGGAACCTAGCTGCGCTGAGAGGGTCAGGGTCTGATATTTTTCGAGTGAAGAAAGTAAGTAAAAGGAAAGGAAATTCCTTTTTTTAAGGGACTGTGGAATATGGAAGGAATTTCAATAATTGTTTTGCTAGCCAGCAAAGAGGCATATGGAGATCATGGTTGCACCTTGCTTAATAAGGTGCAGGAGTTCTCTAATTATCTCATAAGTATGAAAGAGAGTTTCCTTCACCAATACAAATTTCATGAATGATGTCCATTCTCCTTATATATGATGGCTTAGCTAGGGGGTGGCTAACTAAGAGAGTTCGATGTGTAGTTGAGCCTATGGTCGAGTGGAAAAGACTCATTCCTAGCTTAGTTGATAGTATTGGACAACTTTAGATAAGTGTTTTTTCTTGTGCTTATGATTCTTACTTAATTATACTTAAATCATGGTTATAATTGTCAGGAAATTTATGTTTTATATTGTACTAAATCCTAGAGAATGATACTATGTATAACACGCTCTAGTCCTCTTGATATGAGTTTGATTCTTGCGTCTTGGGAGATTATCAAGTGAAAACGAACATCTTTTGTGTGAAGGGAACTATTAATGCTTGTTTATAGAATAGTTTTGTAAAGAGCATGACGATAGCTATATGTTATAGGTGGCATGGTAAGAAGTGATGAAATTTTATGACGATTCATATGTGATGCTTGTTGTATGAAATTCTTTTGTTGGGGATTTAAGTTAAATGCTCCCTTCTTTTTGCATTGTCGCGGGGACACCTAGTTAAGGAACATCCACCTTTGATCTCTAAAATTGACCTCAAAGCGTTGGTAGGCCAAGAGAGGCTTATGCCTCCCTAATCATCCATATTTTGATGTATTTATGAACCAAATTCCTCATTATTGAAAATCTCCAAATTTATAAGGAAGATTTAGTGGTTTTTTCTTCGTATCTAACATGTGAACAATATGTGTGTGTGTGTGTGTGAGTGCACACACACACACTTGATCACCCACATCAATGCTTTTAGAGTGAAGAAACTAGAGGAATTAGCTTAGAGGAGTAGTTTTACCAATGGGATCTAGTTTGGCTAATTGGAGTATAAAATGTGCCATGGTCATTTTGAGGTCTTAAATGACATTTTTTGAGGGTAAAACTTTCTTGCTTAAGCACCATGTGTCATTTCTAGTGGTGCAAGAAAGAAGCCAATTGGAGTTCGTATCCAGAAGATATGCCTCACGGAAGTTGATTTATTGTAATTGACCACCATAATTCAGGAGGATGCCATATTGGTCCTCATTACTCATGGAAAAAGGGCAAGCCAAATGAAAACAATGAAGAAGGCTTGGAAAGGTCAAAGTTATAGCTATTGTTGAGAGTTGGATAAGTCAAACTTAATCTCTAATTGACCATTAAACTATATTATAACCAAGCCACTAGAAAAATAAAAAAATAAAAACAATTAAAAAAATGAAAAAAAAAACTTAATATTCAAATCCATTATACTTAGCAAGTCTAACAAAACATTCCCCATAAACCATAAAAGAGTAGAAGCAACCAATATATACTAAGCTATTAATGTGCGAAATAATATATACCATCTATTAAATTCTATAATTTGATTAAATTGAACCAATTACATATACTACCCCACACATTAATAAATTGAACCAATTACATATACTACCCCACACATTAATAAATAGATAATACAGGGTATATGGATAGCTATGGAGCTATGCTCCTCCTCGGAGGAAGATTCTTTAATGGAATGTTAGCACTCAGTGCAAAACAGTTGGCGGGGCATGCTAAACATTACAAATATTTTGCATGCAGTACAAAATAGTTGTCAGTGGTGATATGCCTCCTGAACTTTCCTTCTTTGCTGGCACTTGAGCCCTGCCAAAGGATAGAGATAAAAAAACATGTGATTTTCCTCTGATCTGTCAAATTACCGCTAGGGTTATAGGGGAGGGTCGCCAATACATGTGCGCCCTCCCCGCCACGTCGTATTTACACGCGTCAACCCACATGGCTCCGGTACGACACCTGTCCACCGTGGAGATGGCCGTGTGGGCTATCACCTCCAATATTAAACAATGAATTCGCGCCGTTTACATGGTTGGTCTGGGCTCATTTCGACGATGTTCCATTTTCCCTTCGTCTTTCTGCTCGGGGCCGGTAGTTGGGCGAAGCCCCCCGCCGAAGATGGCGCGGGACGGCCCTGTAACCTGCGCGCATGGTGGTTAGTTGTTGTTTTGGGGGAATGCGGTGTTCGGTTGACAGGGTTTGTATTGTTGCGCGCAGAGTCGTTTATTCGTGTGCTGGTGCGAAGGTTTGATGGAGTTTCTGGGTTTCTGGCTGGGATAGCGGTTCTGCTTTTCTTGTGCTTTTCCGCCTGGATTTCTTGGTCGTTCTGGAATGCAAGTTGTTTAACATGGAATGCCGGTTGTTTAGCATTTCTCTGGTGGTGGTCTTATTCGGCGATTTTGTTGTTCGGGGAGGAGTCGGTCGCCATTCTACTGAGCTTGAGGTAACATAGCATTTTTAGGGTTTAGCTCTGCTATTTTTGTTGTTTTTGTGATCTCTAATGGCTTCTAATGGCTTTTTTCTTCCTGTTGCAGGTGTTGCAGGTGTGGAAAAGGACGTTGCAGGTGTGGAGAAGGTCTGGCGAGCTGTGGGGAAGGTGGGGGAGGTCGGCGACCATCCATGGCCTGTAACCGGTAGGATTTTTAATCCTACCAGCTTTACTCTGTGTTTTTCAACACAAGCATCTCTAACAGGATATTTTGTGAACTTTCTATGGCATTTTATGGCAGTATTTTGAGCAATTTTTTGAGGGTTTAGGGTTTTAGGCATTCTATGGCATTTTTGTTGTTTTAGGGTTTAGGGTTTTAGGCATTCTATGGCATTCTGTCTGTTTTGGCTATTTTAGCATGTTCTGAGTGCTTAGCTTCGTGCTATTGTTTGTTTTATATTCCACTGCTCGAAGGGGAAGGCTCTTCTAAAGCCTCACTAAACCCTTACGAAGCTTCTTCGCAGACTTGCTACTCAGGTTGCTCTCTGGGCTACAGTGTTGTATGGAAGCCGTGGACATTTGTATGGACTTTGTATGGAAGCCGTGGACATTTTACAACCTTAATCACAGTTATACTGTTAATTTATTTATGGTTTCTTGAAGTCATAACTGTTATCTTGTTTTCTTCTATGAAAGTCTTATTACACACAAGTTGCATTCTCTATTATTTAAATTGACTTGGGCTACAGTGTTGTATGGAAGCCGTGGACATTTGTATGGACATTTGTATGGAAGCCGTGGACATTTTACGACCTTAATCACAGTTATACTGTTAATTTATTTATGGTTTCTTGAAGTCATA